>CAUYPO010100309.1:0-54244 GCA_963574435.1 Cheirogaleus major | reverse complement strand
GAGTCTCACTTTGTTGCCCAGGCTAGAGTGAGTGCCGTGGCATCAGCCTAGCTCACAGCAACCTCAATCTCCTGGGCTCAAGCGATCCTACTGCCTCAGCCTCCCGAGTAGCTGGGACTACAGGCATGTGCCACCATGCCCAGCTAATTTTTTCTGTATATATTTTCAGTTGGTCAATTAATTTCTTTCTATTTTTAGTAGAGACGGGGTCTCGCTCAAGCTGGTTTCGAACTCCTGACCTTGAGCGATCCACCCACCGGCCTCCCAGAGTGCTAGGATTACAGGCATGAGCCACTACGCCTGGCCTTAATACAATATTTTAAATAACCTCAATTCTGAAGTTCTGAAGTGAGAACAGTAATTCTTTTAAAAAAACACTCCTTTATATGCATCTAATTTCTGGCCTTGGGTAAAAAAAAAGATAAAAAAAAAAAAAGAAATAAAAAAAATACTCCAGTGGATTTGCCACATACAAGGTTTATTAAATAAAGGTACTAAATTATTAAATAAAATCTAAAACTTTGAAAATGCTTAATAATGCCAAACCTGTTTCAATGGTTTCAGCAAACTTTTCCAGTCCTTCAAAAGGCTGGGTTCCTTCTCCTTGTTCATCTGTTAGTTTCTGGCTAAGACATTCTTTTGCCAACTGCATACTGCTAGTCATAAAACTTGACCAATACATAGGCTCTGAACCAGTTGCTGCAGAAAATACAAATTAATCCTAAACAATTTCTCAGAGTTACAACAATGCCATTTCTTAAATTGCCATATTTCATATAGATAAATTTTTAATTCCCCATGAGAATCTTAGCATCACAGTGTTACCACTCAGGCAAACAACATTCTCGAAATTACTCAAGATTTAAATATTACCTTATAATTGAGAAGGAAAAAAAAAAACAAATCACAGAAAAAAGTCCAGATACATATGTTCTCATGACATGTTATATTTTTACCAAATATTAATTCATGTATTCATTCAATATTTTTTTTTTTTCTGAGACAGAGTCTCACTCTGTTGCCCCAGCTAGAGAGCCATGGTGTCAGTCTAGCTCACAGCAACCTCAAACACTTGGGCTCAAGGGATCCTAACTGTCTCAGCCTCCCAAGTAGCTGGGACTACAGGCATGTGCCACCATGCCCGGCTAATTTTTTTTTCCGTATATTTTTAGTTGTCCAGCTAATTTCTTTCTATTTTTTTTTTAGTAGAGACGGGGTCTCGCTCTTGCTCAGGCTGATCTCAAACTCCTGAGCTCAAGCAATCTTCCTGCCTCGGCCTTCCAGAGTGCTAGGATTACAGGCATGAGCCACCACGCCCAGCCTCATTCAACAAGTATTTAACGGGAATCCTACACATACATGGTACCATTTTAAATATTATAGAGCAAGGATTAACTTTTTCTGTAAAGGATCATAATAATTTAGGCTTTGTAGGCCATATGGTCTATATCACAACTACTCAACTTTCACATTCTAGTGCAAAAGCAGCCATTGAAAGGAAATAAACAAATAAGTATGGCTGTATTCCAATAAAACAAATAAGTATGGCTATATTACAAAAACAGGTGTAAGGCCAAATTTGGCCTGCAGGCCACAGTTTGCTAATCCTGCTGTAGGGGATAGAAAAATAATTATGAATTCTGCCCTCAGAGAACCTACAATATAGTAGAAGAAGTAAGATATGATTAAGAAGAATTAGTAGGCAACTACTGAGCTTTCTTACCGTTGTGAAAGCTAAGAGAAGAGGTTAATTCTTCTAGCTGAGGGAATTAACAAGAAATCTAGCAGAGATAGCAGATGATCTGAGCTTTGGAAATTAGTATAAATGTAGATAAAATAGAAGAGCATCCTGGAGGATCAAACACATGAACTGTGAAAAATCATTTCCAGTTTTTCCCTCATGAGAAAATTCTACTATACCTCCTTATTCAAAACAAACTGACAGAGATTACTAGAATTATTGCCTTTCAAAATGGAATTTAAAAACCCTTCTAATGGAATATTTTAAAAGTAAGGGAAAAATATTTAAAAGTACGACTTTCTATAAGGAAGTATTATATCTACTCATCATGGTTAAAATATAGAATATTCTTAAAAATTAAATACCAGATTATTAGAAAGGATTTCCATGCATGTATTATCAATTTTCAAAATATAGGTTATGATAATTCTACCAAGCATAAATTAAACTCTAGTGTTTTAGGTAGCACTTGGGATTACAATTCTATCATTTCATACCAACATACCCTTCACCTAGATTTATCAATTCTATCATCTTTTCTACATTTATAAGTAGGTATTCTACTATAAAGAAAAGCAGTCCTTCTCCCTGTCCACCTCACATATTTATTTGTACCAGTGTGGACTCAGGGATTTCTTTTTATTTAATGTGTTATAATCCATTATTGTCATTATTCTTTTTAATACTCAAGTTGTCCCAGATTTGGCAATGGAAACCCCTTGAAGCCCAATCCTGTGTCCTTTTAACATTTCTCCATCAATCTTTGAGCACCCTTCCTTGCTTTCTGAGAAAATACTTTAATCTTTAAAACACACATCTTGAAAACACAAATCACTGTAGATTATTGGTAACAAATAATTACATAAACCAAATCATCTCTTTTACTAAAGTTTCTATGAATAAATAGGGAAACAAGCAACTCTAAAGATATAATCATACCCTAGAGCCAAGTCCTACTATTTTATCAACTGAAAATCTTACAAATACAAAGTAATGAATCAAATACTGAATTTAATGCAATCAGGTTACTTTTCTAATCTCTAAAGGATAAAAACAGAAACAAACAGAACAGAAACATATAACACACCTACCTAGGCGAGGCCTTGGTCGAAAGACCATTTCTAACCCTTTCACTTCCAGTGCACAATTATCCTGTAGCAAAGAGCCCCATGGAACTGACAAAGAAATAGACTGAATGAATCCTTCAGTGACTTCTAAAGGTGCATCTGCTGACTCCAGGATTTCATTGAGACACTAAAGAGAAGAAAAACCAAGTTAATTCTGAAATCACAAGAACACAAAATTGTTAACTTAAAGATGTCAAATATGCTCACACGTGTCAGGCACTAGAGATAAAAAAAGCAGAGACCAAGATAAAGATGACTCCCAGTCCTCACTAAGCTTATAAGACAGTATACCACAAGAGATGCATAATTAAAGTGCAATGAGTTATATGACAGAGGACATACACTGTGATATTTGAGTACATGATAGACCTATCCTAGAGATTCAAGGCAGGCCACCTGAGGGAGTGCAATTTTAAACTGCGATCAGAAGACTGAGAAGGAGTTAACCAAGCAAAGTGGTCCAGGCAGAGACAATAGCATGTGAAAGGATTCAAAGAAAGCAGAAGTCAGAGAAGTACAAGTGCACACATTTGCTACACAGAGTATTTGGGAGGGAAAAAAAGTTGCTTTAAGCTTTAGCGTGCCAGGGCAAAGAGCCAAAGATAAGGGAGAGAACGATCCAAAGAGCCTTGTAATACACGTTAAAGAGTCTGAAATTTATCTCAAGGGCAATCTGAAGCCATTGAAGGATTTAAGCAAGGATGCCATGATGGGATTCAAACTTTTAGTGGATCCCTCTTGCTGCCATGTGCAGCATGAATTGAAGAAAAGCAAAACACAGGTGGAAAGGTTGTTATGAGTAGCAGAAGCCAGAAAAATTGGTTCGGCAAGGACAGCAACGCTGAAGACAATTAGAAGTGGATGGAGTTTTGTAATGTATTTAGGAAGTATGAGAATTAATCGGCACAATGAGGGGTAAAAGCAGGAATTAAGAATGACACTCAGGATGACGGCCTGGGCGACTGCTTAGATAGAGGTGCCACTTACTGAGACACAGAAACCTAGGGAAGCAGATTAGGAGGAAGACGAGGAGTTCAGTTCCAAAGTACATTTAAGGAGACATCTAGGTGGAGGTGTCAAGGACACAGGTACATTTTCTGGTCTACAGCTCAGGAGAGCCATCTGGGCTGGAGATGCTGATGGGCATTATAACCTTAGAGGGTAACTGAAGCCACAGGGTGAGGAGAGATGGCTTTGGGAACTTACATAGGGTAAAATGATAGGAGGCCTAAGACAGAACTCTAAGAAACACTAACTTTAAGAAATGGGTTAAGAAAAGAGGACCCTGCAAACAAAACTATAAAAAAGAACAAACAGAGATAGAATGAAAATCAAAGGAACTTCACGTCCCAGAAAATTGTGGAAAGACAATATGCGCTTTTCTGGGTGGTTAATTGCAACAAAAGCTAACAAGAACTCAAAGATTTTTAAATGTCCACTGGATTCAGTGAAATTAAAGCCTTAGTGATCCCACTGAAAGCAATTTCAGTGGTGTGGTAGGGCAAACAAGACTGTAACAGAAGGAAGATGAATGAATGCAAATGCAATTAGCAGAACAATTTAATGCAAATTTTTTTACAATGTACTTTTTAAATTAAAATAACAAATATTTATTTAATGCCAGCTTATATGTAAGGTACATCCTGCGTGCTATGTTGCATAGGAGAGTATTATATTTCTTTGTCTACACCCTAATGTTGAATAGTGAGATTTGGATTGGCTCAGTACTTATTTTTGATCACTAGTTTAAAAGGCTTTCTTCAAGTTGGGGTTTGTGTAATCCTAATGACTTTCCAAGGAGTACATGGGCATCGGTGGTTTTAAGGTGTAAACATCCTAATCCTTAAGCTCCAAATAATTCTTTCCTAAAATTGACTAAGAGCACGTACAATGGTGGCATCACATAGGGTCTCCTGTCCCACAGTCCTTCATACAATTTTCCTTCTCCCACTTAGCCAAAAAAGCTGTATCTTTCTCCTTTCCTAAATCCTCTCTTATTGTAGTGTCTAAGGTATATAAACCTCCAGACAGGACCAGTAGTACATTTTCTGTTCTTTCCCTATCTTACACATTTTTGGGGGCATGACACTCAAAGAATTTCAAAGAACTAAGTGATACTGCTACTGCAAAATCCCTCGATTCTCATCTACTTATTTATGACATCAGTATTTCTCAAGCTTGTATCTATTTTCAAAATTTAGAATAAAATTTATGCTGAGCCCTGTTGAATTCTAGCTGTTAAGTATATTCACCTACCGATGCATTAACTAATTAGGGAGGAGGGAAACACAACCCATCCATATTGTTAAGAAATGTATTTCCAATAAAAGTTTTTATATTTAATTATCAAAATGCATTTGATTGTATCAAAAGTTGTTTGATTGTTTTGATCAACTATGCACTTACAATAATTGTAATTACAACACAATCCAGAGGGAAAATCTTAACACTTAAAGTCTAAAGATTACCTGAAGTAGATACAGTCAAATGCCATATAACAACATTTGGTCAAAAACAGACCACCTATAGGACAGTGGTCCTATAAGATAATAATGGAGCTGAAAAATTCCTATCATCTAGTGACATTGTTGCCATCATGATCTCTAGCACAACAAATTACTCACGTTTGTGGCGACAGTGGTATAAACAAACCTACTGCGCTGCCAGTAAAATAAAAGTATAGCATGTACAATTATTTACAGTACATAATACTAGAGTGTACTTCTGCTACTTATAGTAAAAGAAGTTAACTGTAAAACAGCCCAGGCAAGTGCTTCAGGAAGTATCCAGAAGAAGCCACTGATACCATAGGAGATAACAGTTTCTATGTGTTACTGCCCCTGAAGATCTTCCAGTGGGACAAGATGTGATGGTGGAAGACAGTGATTGATGATCCTGACCCTGTGCAGGCCTAGGCTCATGTGTGTGTGTCTCAGTTTTTACAAAAAAAAAAAAAAAACCTTAAAATGTAAAAAAATTAAAGATTTTAAAAATAGAAAAAAGTTTATAGAATAAGGATATAAAGAAAATATTTATGTACAGCTGTACAGTGTGCTGTAAGCTATAGTTAGTAATAGTACTCTATTACAAAAGAATAAAAGTTTTAAAAATGTAAACATTTATAAATTTTAAGTTACAGTAAATAAGATTTATTATGGAATTAAAATATTTTTTTATAAATGTAGTACACCCTAAGTATATAGTTTATAAAGTCTACAATATTGTACAGGAATGTCCTAGACCTTCACATTCATTCACTGCTCACTCACCAACTCACCCAGAGCAACTTCCAGTCCTATAACCTACATTCATGATAAGTGCCCTATACAGGTGTATAATTTTTTAAATCTTTTATATATTTTTACTCTACCTTTTCTATGTTTAGATACATAAATATCATTGTGTCACAATTGCCTACAGTATTCAGTACAGTAATATGCTGTACAGGTGTATAGCCTAGGAGCATATGCTATACCATATAGCCTAGGTGTACAGTAGGCTATATCACCTAAGTTTGAGTAAGTACACTCTATGATGTTCTTACAGCTAAATGGCATAATGAAGCATTTCTCAGAATGTATCTCCTTTGTTCAACAATAGCATGACTGTACTGATTAGGTGAATATGGTGTGACCTAGAGCAACCATTAAGAAAATAACTTGGCCGGGCGTGGTGGCTCACGCCTATAATCCTAGCACTCTGGGAGGCCAAGGCGGGTGGATCGTTCAAGGTCTGGAGTTTGAAACCAGCCTGAGCAAGAACAAGATCCTGTCTCTACTAAAAATAGAAAGAAATTAATTGGCCAACTAAAAATATATATAGAAAAAATTAGCCAGGCATGGTGGCGCGTGTCTGTAGTTCCAGCTACTCGGGAGGCTGAGGCAGGAGGATTGCTTGAGCCCAGGAGTTTGAGGTTGCTGTGAGCTAGGCTGACGCCACGGCACTCTAGCCCAGGCAACAAAGTGAGACTGTGTCTCAAAAAAAAAGAAAAAAAGAAAAGAAAGAAAATAAGTTAAGGCCAGGCTCAGGACTGTAATCCTAGCGTTCTGGGAGGCCAAGGTGGGAAGATTACTTGAGCTCAAGAGTTTGAGACCAGCCTGAGCAAGAGTGAGACCCCTTGTCTATACTAAAAATACAAAAATTAGCCAGGCGTTAAGGCATGCGCCTGTAGTCCCAGCTACTTGGGAGGCTGAAGGAGTAGGATCCTCGAGCCCAGGAGTTTTGAGGTTGCTGTGTACTAGGCTGACACCACAGCACTCTACTCAGGGCAACAGAGTAACAGCTTGTCTCAAATAAATAAATAATAAAATGGAAAAAAAAAAGAAAATAACTTAAAAAAATACTGAACTAGTAAAGGAACTGAAATGTTATACTAAAAAATATTCACTTAATGCAAAAGAAAGCCTAATGGTAATAGGAAAATGTTTAAAATGATCAATTTCAATTTATATACATATTTTTATTATAGAGAAATGAGGTGTAAACAATAACGGACTTAAGCATAAAATATATAAATTACAATAGAATTTTGCAGAGGAAGTAGAATGGACATAGGAGTTCAATAGGAAAAGATACAATGTTAAGTTGCCAACTATTAATGAAGAGCTTGTTCAAGCCTTTTTAAATGGATAATAGTGGGTATTTAGATTCTACTGGGTGAAAAAATATATATATTTTTAGAGACAAGGTGTCTCGCTCTGTTGCTCAGGCTGGAGTGCAGTGCCACAGTCATAGATAGCTCTCTATAACCTCGGACTCCTGGGCTCAAGCAATCCTCTCACCTCAGCCTCCCAATTTTTTATATCAATATTTACAACACAACAAAAGTCATCCTCTCCAACTATTTAAACTTATAATTTTTTAAAAAGTCATTTTTTAAATATACAAGGAACATGAAGTTTTTTAAAAGGAAAATTTAAGAGATAACTGAGCAAACATGTTTGAAGACTACTTCTTTAAGACAGCATAGGGTTCAGGTCCTAGCTCAATTACTAGCTTGGTGGCTTTGAACAAGTTCTTTACCTCCAAGTCTCAATTTCCCCAACCATAAAATAGGAGTAGTACCTACTTCATAAGGTTATTCTGACCATAAATGAGATAATACACATAAAGCTACCAACATAGTGGTTGGTACCAAGTCAATACTTTTTAAATGCTGGTCATTGTTCTTTATGTTTTACAGTGCCTACCTAGTACAATGATGAGCTCTATTAGAATTCAAGGTATGTTTGATAATATGAAGAATAGCAAGCATTAAATTATAAGTTCCTTTTTAATACGTCATTCCATATGATTAAGAAAAGAATTCCTTGTTTGTTTAAACCAAGGTATAAGAATTCAAATAGAGATAAAACAGCATAAAAATTTTCAAGAGCTGATTTAGATTAACATTTATTAGCACCTACTACACACAGGACACAAACCATACTATTTTATACCTATGTTATTGCATTAAGTCTTCACAATAGCCCTTTGAATTAGGTATTTTATGCCCATTTTACAATGGCAATTTAGAATGAGAAATATCAAGTAACTTGCAAAAAAGGTCTTCAATTAATCACTGCAGAAACAAAACAAAAAAAGGAAGAGAAACATATTTTCATAACTGAAGATTTTGTAGGAGGCTAAACGAAATCATGTGATCATAGTTTTCAAAAATGTAGTACTGGCTTGGAGGTTAAGCTTATAGAACAAGCTTTTAAAACTAAATGAAAAAACTCCCCATCCCTTTAGTACTAGTGTTTTTCAAAATGTAGTCAAACACCACGCCCATTAGAATCTCCTGGAATGCTTATTAAAAATGCAGATTCTTTAATTTCTAGACCCAAAATCTGTAGGGAAGGAACCAGAAGTCTGCATGTTAGTAAATTCCCACGTGAACCCAGTGTTGTTTGAGAAGCTTAGGTTTCTTGAATCTTTTGAGGCAGTGTGATGTATGAAAAGAATATAGGAGTCAGAAAGACTTAGGTTTCAAATCTTGCTGTACTGTTTACTAATATCAAGTTTGAGTAAGTTATTTAACCTCATATAAAAAGAAAATGTTAGTGCCCTGCTTAGAGTAAGATAATGTATGTAAAAGCAGTCAGAACCTTATACAGAGATAGATGGTGCTTAATAAATGGTCACTACTATCTTCAAAAGCAAGCCAGTAAACCCCCTAACTTGACTCCATGTCCCCTCTAGTCATCAACCCCATTTTCTTTCTTTTGTCAAAGTAGCTATTTGCTCAAACCACAAACTACTATCTGCCTTCTAACTCTCAGCTCCTCTGAAACTGCTCTTAACTGCCATTAAATTGACAACAGCAATGAACAATGTTTAGTCCTCATCTTTCTTGAGTTTTCGTCTCTAGCTCCTATGAGCACTCTCCTTTTTGAAATTCTAACTTCCCTTGGCTTTTGTAACACTTCACACTCAGTCTTTTTTCGAATCCTTTACCACTTAAAATGCTGGTGTTCATCTGAGTTTCATCTTTAGCCTTTTTTCCTTCTCAACCTAATCTACATATTAATACTGCCCATGTACTTTGTGTAGTGCCATCTCCTTCCACTGTTTTATTCAGTGTTGATACTCTGATAACTCCCATTTTAAATCTTTATCAACTCCAATCCTCCCCTGGTTCCCACTGCCTCCTCTACCTGGATGTTCCAAAGCCCCCTCAAAAATCAATATGGTAAAACTTATGCTCTATCCAATCTCAATTTCCTCCTTCCTCATCCCCCACCCCTCTACTCCCCAAGGTTGGGGCCAAACCTGCTCCTTCTCTGGTATTTCCTATTTCACCACCAACCTACAGCCTCAAGTTACTATCATGCAAGATTTTTCCCTCTACCTGTGTGTTGCAGATTTTTTCATACTAATTTTTTTAACTTAGAACATTTGACACAAAAAATGACCTATCACAAGACAAAAAAGGTAAATGCAGAACTGCCTGTTTCATGTATCAAGTATTTCCACAATTAAAACTCTGAAATTTTGCACAATATTGTTATCTGTGGAAGAGATGGGATTAAGGTCTATTACTTCATATTTTATACATTTCTTTAATGTTTGATCTTTATAATGTGCATATTAGTTTTATACTAAAATGAATAATTAAAAATCTATCAATGTTTTAAAGTATATATTGGCAATGGCTTAGCCTTTGCAACATGGGGATGTCAACATTAGATAACCATCTGAGAAACTGGATTTGATGGAATTCTCTACTCAGTAAATGACAATTTTGTGGCCTCTTTAAACTTCTAAACATAATGATCCAAAAAATTTTATTACAGCACTGAAAAGTAATATTAAAAGAAAAAATATGGCAAATGTTAAGAAAATAGTTCTAGAAAGAATCAACAGTTCAAGAATTTACACTGCACCACTAAGTTACAAAATAATTTCCCTAAGTATAAGATGTTTAAATAGGTTACACTTATATACAACCTTATATTCACTTGGGCAAAACCCCTTATATCCTGTAGCATAAGGTACTTTGAAATTCATTCATTCTGTGAAAATCCAAAGTCTACTACAGTATATATGTAGGACAAAATTCTCAACCTAAGGCCGGGCGTGGTGGCTCACGCCTGTAATCCTAGCACTCTGGGAGGCTGGCGGGAAGATTGCTCAAGGTCAGGAGTTCAAAACCAGCCTGAGCAAGAGTGAGACCCCGTCTCTACTAAAAATAGAAAGAAATTAATTGGCCAACTAAAAATATATGTAGAAAAAATTAGCCGGGCATGGTGGCGCATGCCTGTAGTCCCAGCTATGTGGGAGGCTGAGGCAGAAGGATTGCTTGAGCCCAGGAGTTTGAGGTTGCTGTGAGCGAGGCTGATGCCACGGCACTCTAGCTGGGGCAACAGAGCGAGACTCTGACTCAAAAAAAAAGAAAAGAAAAACCAGTCTCAGTGAGTTTTATACATTTTACCCCTTTGACTAAATAAGGAGTTAGAAAATCACTGACCCCTAGTGGGTATATTGATTCATTTTTGAGGATCAATAAACCACCTCTAATATTACTTTTTTTAAAAGGAAAAAGAAACAACATTGCCCAACTACAAAGAATATCGTTTTCATCATTTTATCATTTTAGTGTATTGATATTTATAGTGTTTGATGTAATTAGGACAGTAGGCCAGCTTCTATGACAAACGCCAACAGATCAAGGAATGAAACAAGGTGTTTTCTTTTTCCTCTCATGTAACAGTTGGAGTATACATAGCTCATATTTGATATGGTTGCTCCATATCACACACCTGGGCTTCTAAAGAGGACAGACGTTGCTCTGGTTCCATTTTGTACTCTTGATTCTCTTACCATACCTCAACCCAGCCTATGAGTAATGGGAAGGGAGAAGTGAGGAGGCATGCCTCTTCTCTCTATACATAAGGATGGGAAGTTGCTCACACTTTGATGGACATCATTCAGCTCACACTTTGATGGACATAACTGAATCAATAATCACATCTAGCTGCAAGGGAGGCTGGGGTATGTATTAATATTTCCCTATGTCTAAGTCAGGAGTTCTATTACTAAATAAAGTATGTGAGAGTGGATAAGGGGGATCACTTAAAGTCTCTATACAGTGCTATCCTGTGAAGCTCAATTTAAAGATCATGTAGATATTTGGAACTAGGAAAAAAACTGAGTCTACATGATATATGAAATATGAGATTCATATTGATGCAACGTACTTTAAACAAGCATGTATAATTGAAACTTAGCTACGGTTTTGCATATAAGGCATCATAATATTTATCAGGACAGGGGAGGATATTACTGTCCTCCTAGCATTACTGAGAGGAGCAACCATTCTAGAGTAGGCACAAAATAAAGGTTCATTCTCTTCCCTTTTCCGTTCCTTCCAGATAGCCCTCGCATGTTGCTGCCCCAGGTTATCTTACGCTCTAATTGGGAGTATAGTGGGACCCTACCAGTAAAGTAAATTAGATGTCTTTTAAATGGGGTTCTACGATTGACAGTTGCTGTCTTCCTTTTCCAGAGCTATTCTACCTGAGCCTGGGAGTCCCCCAGAATTCAAACAAGGGAGACCAAGGAAATATTTCTTTGTTTGGCTACTGGAACTTTGAATACCTGCTAAAGAAGTGATTCATTTTCATCCTGGGTCCAAAGAAAAACCAATATTCTTAGTGTTACCAAGAAATAGTTCTGAAGCCTCGAGGGGGGAGGGGGGGCATGGGCAATATACATAACCGTAATATTTGTACCCCTATAATATGCTGAAATAAATAATAAAAAAAAAGAAATAGTTCTGAAGGTATATATTATACATTCTTACCAAGTCACTGAAACCTAGGATAGCTACGTCTTTGAACTTTCAAAAACTGGCTGGGCAAGGTGGCTCACGTCTATAATCCTAGTACTCTGGGAGGTAAAGGCGGGAGGATCACTTGAGGTCAGGAGTTCAAGACTGAGCAAGAGCTAGACCTCATGTCTACTAAAAATAGAAAAAATTAGCCAGGCATGGTGGTACATGCCTGTAGTCCCAGCTACTTGGGAGGCTGAGGCAGGAGGATCTCTTGAGAGTTTGAGGTTGCTGTGAGCTAGACTGATGCCATGGCAATCTAGCCCAGGAGACAGCATGAGACTCTGTCTCTACAAAACAAAAAACAAATTTAAAAAAATCCTTGCTCTTTATCAAAGTCACATGAATTTGTCTATATCTTCTATGATGCAGAAGCCCTCTCTGTAGTGGCATCCAGAGAGGACGTGGATGGAATTACTAAATTCAATATTAACCCATTCCCTTTACCCAAAAGAATCTGTTTAAATTGCATCACTTACAAAGAAAAAGAAAGCCTATTTATGGGTTCCCAAGCCAAAAAAAACAATCATTTTGAACTTTGTCTCTTAAACTCAAGAGATTACAGACTGACTGTTCTAGACCTAATCTATAACTCAACTGATCTATTGCAACTACTACCCTATCCATTAAAAAAATTCCCCAAAATTGGATCTTCCTGAATAATTTTGTCCAACTCTGCCCTGGTCCAGTAATAATTGTTGTCTTTTTCTACTTTAATATTTTTATAACAAGGAATTTATAGTACATAGGTTTTTGCATTATTTAATGTTTCCAAATTGCTGTTAATGAAATTTTGACTCCATAATAAAGGTATAAAATAAATGTTGTAAAAGAGATGGACACAATATGTTTCCTGCTAGTTCTACAATACTATATAGCTTATAAAATCATTTCCATTATAAAATCATGTGTTTCATTTACGGTCATCAATGCAATGATATGTACATTTGCTAGTCAAGTATAAAACCGATACATTAAAAAAGGTCCAACTGGGTGTGATGGAAGCAGTTGAATTATTGAAAATAAGTTGTCACACTAAAAATGGTCAAAACAGGTAGTCAAAATAATAAATGAGTCAAAAATGTTTATTTCCAATTGCTGGTTTTATAACTAGCAAGCTACAGCTGTCTACCTTTAAAAACAATTAATATTAAGGAATTAAGGAAACACTAAATTTGCACATTAGTCTTCTTAAAAAGAAAGGTACAATATTGCTTAGTTATTGCAATGATAATTTGATTTCACATTTCAAAGTAAAATAAAATCTTAATGCTCTTTTACAGGATATCCAACCTCTAACGACTTCTTTGTCCTTTTTAGATATTGTGAGTTTGTTTTAAATAAAATTTTACAAATGTTTTACCAAAAAAATTTACCAAAGCTTCATAAATATGTTTTAATGGAAAAATATGAACATGTGACTAAATGATAAAAATAGATGTCAGAGATCTAATATCATATTTTCTAAAAAAAATCCATTTAAAAATCATAAAACAGCAAGGTTTGTTTCAGACAATTAAGTTATCACTGTAAACTAAAGTTTGTGAAAACATTGTCCAGAAAGAACAAGCATGTAATTTATACATTAGAAATTTTTAAAAACACAAGAGTTCTATTTTTAAAATTATAGAAAATGCATACAAACTATTATGGCATTCATTACATTTACTAAACTTCTCCACCTTCTGATAATTTCATAATAATTCTTAGTAGCACATTAAGAACAGAAATGCACTATGGTGAAAAAAATGAAGACATTAAAATATAAAGGAAATATTCATTTTTGACAGTTTTCACCAGTTTAACTGATAGCAAAATTGTCTTATTAGAATAAATAAATGTGTGTGTGTTTATAAGATTTCCAAAATTAAAGCAGCCCATTTCTATTCTAACATTTGCAAAATAATAATTTTTAATAATGTTTCAGATACTATGCTATAAACTTTATATGCATTATCTCCAATCCTTACAACAACTCTGCAGGTTGGTATTATTATCTGATTTTGTAGATTAGTTAATTAGAGCTCAAAAACGCTCGTTAAACCTGCCCAGCGCTAATGAGCAATAGAGCTGAGATTCAAATCTAGGAGTTTTTCTCCAAAGCTCAAGACGTACAAAAAGAAAAAAAAAAAATACGACATTCTTTTTAAATGTCTGCAACCTAATTTCAGTACTTTTTATTTACAAGAACAAAAGGGTCAATTAAATTCAAAAAAGAAAAATAAGTTTTGTTGCTTAAGTTTGCAAAACTCATAACATAAAGAATCCTACATAGAATAGTTATTTTAGGGTGAGTCTTTTCCTTTTAACGTCAGATAACATAGCAACGCATCTTGTAATACAAAATTTCTTTCTTTTGACATTGAAGGGCTGATGAAATAGCCCATACTGGGGAATGAAAAATGGGGGCTAATACTGGTTCTAGGAAATTGCAGCAGCCAGACAAAACCCTTCGGGTCATCTTGGCAAGTCTAACAGTGCTGAGAACATTCACACAATATATAGTATATTCAGGCTAAAAGGTTCGGCGCATTTCAGTTGCAGAAGTATAAAGCATAGTTTTTAAAAAGCTAAAGTTAAAAAAAAAAAAAGAAATTAGAAGGCCAGAAAGCTTTCAGTTGAACAGCATTATTAGTTTTCTAGCATTATGAAAAATTATCACCACAAGCACTGTGTCAAATATTCCATAAAAATTATGAAAATTGGAGAAATGCAAATTTTAAACATTCTCAAAGATAGCATTCTAGTAAGCTAAGATACCATGCACCATATTATCTATTAATCATCCCTTAAGCCATAGGAATTTAGGCTATATGGTAAATATCTCCTATCCTCTAGGATATACTTTACCAAGAATATGTATAAAAGTATATATATATATATATGTACACATATATATATATATATACACTTTCAAGGTTAAAAATGTTGACAAAACACACATAGATAAGCACAACTACAATTTAGATTAAAACCTAACAGAGAAATATTCCTTCAGGCCATTTCTTATGGACATTTTATGCAAGGTACAAAATGCTGAATCACAAGCAAACAAACCAAAACCCTTTGATCAATACAATATTAAAATTACACATTTAATCACACCAATCAAATAGCTATTAAATAAGAGCTACTAATTTCCAATTCTCCATACAGCATTAAAATGTTTGAAGCAGATTCTTTGGCCAAACTTGTGGTAAAATTAGGAAAAAATATCTATGCTGAAAAGTATTCAGAAGAAAAATAAATCACTGAAGAGTTAAATACGGTGTTCAGAAGCTAAACAAATCAAACTCACAGAATCAAAGATCTTTTTTTAATTTATAAGTGACTTTACTAATATTTTAGAAAAGTAACTGAATCAAGAATACAATGATTCCTACACTTTTGGGTGGGGTGACTTAAAGGGAGGATAGTCCAAATGCAGATGGAGTCTGCTCAGGCGGCAAAACTCTGCTACTGTTTTATTTATTTTAAGGGCATATATTGCACTTACTCTGTGCCAGACACTGTTTAAGGTGCTTTACAAATATCAAATCTTTGATTTTCACAGCAACTCTGTGAGATAAGTAATATGATCATCTCCATTTCACAGATGAGAAACAGAGGCGCAGTGAGTGGCAGTAACTTTGTACCTAAACAGAGCCCATATCCCTAACCACTAAGCATTAATAGTACTGCCTCCCTCTGAATGGTGTAACTTTTTTCAAAGATTTGACTTGCATTTTGTGCATTCCTTTTTCTCTTACGCATTGCCTTTTGTGATATAGGAATAATTATTCTTTCATACAACATATATATTTATGTTTCATATATTTACATATATGAAGGTTCTGTGGAAACATCAGGAAGCAAAAGCAGACAGAATTCCTGTTCACATGGAGGTTGCAGTCGTATTTGCAGACAGGCAGTATAGAATTATACACAAATTAGTATATAATTGCTAATTACAGTACGTGCTATTAGAAAAAGTTTTTTTTTTTTTTAAATGCACATGACAAGAGACCTGACCCAGATGAGTAATTAGAGGAGGTATCTTCAGAAAGTGACACTTAGCAGGAGCTTTAAATACAGTGTCATTAACCAGGTAAAGAAGTGGGGGAGCTGGAAATTTGCAGTCCCCCTAATTTCCATGTAGTTATTGTCAGCCTTGTTTACTGACATGGAAGTGGGAGGACAGACAGTTCTGACCCATATCTCAGGGACTTTCAAACACTGGCAGGCTTGGGGTGGGGGGGTCCATAAAATATGATGAGATCACAGAATTAGAGAACTAAGAGCAAACACAGCCCCAAACCGGGTTAAAGGTAGCATTTCCAAACCTCCCTGTTTTTTCCCTCTCCTAATAAAGTTACCCATTATTTATTACAATATAAGGATAAAATCAGAGGGAATTATGAACATGGTTTCCTGAAGAGGGACTTTTGCGAAAGCTTAATTCTCTGAGTTTCTGGAATTCATATTAACCTCTTCCATGGGCCTCACAATGTCAGAAAAGTTTACTGTAATTTGGCCTTCATTATTTTATCCCAAAAACCTAGGACCACAGATATCCTTTATCACCTCTAGCATTTTAATTGGCCTTCTCTAGGCCACTTTTCACTTTTCAAACACTCTCTTGAAATGTGAAGACCAAAAGAGTCCATGAGCAAAGTAAAAGTTTGAACAATTATGAATAGATCAGAAAGGCTACTTCCTGCTGTTTGCATGCCTCACTCCTATTAATATATTTCCCCATAGTGTTGGTTCTGTTTTTTAATAACAGCACAACACTGCTGACTCACATTCACCATATGGTCCTCTTGGACTCCCAGGTCTCTGTCTGCTGTACATGTGCCTGCCTAGCTAGTCTTTTCTTAACCATTATCTGCGCAATTATTTGGTGTTTTCATGCCAAAGAGAAGCATGGATTTATCCTGACTGATCTTGATTTTGATTTTAGCAGATCACTTGTCCAGGTTATCCCATCCTCAAGGCAACTGCCCTCTTCCAGGTACTTATAAGGCCTCACCCAACTTGCTGCAAAAGCCTCCTAATTGATTTCTCTGCCACCGTCTTTCGCAATTATGATCTTCTGTTTGCATAGTCATCATGTCATGCTTTAGACATTAGAGCACATTAATTAGATAGCTTGCCTATGGAATAGAAATGAAGCCCAAATCCTTAGAATAGCATTCAAGACCCTATACAATCTGTCCCCAGTCTCTTCCCCCCAAACTCTGACCCCATGTGACTTAATCTCAACCGCACAAGCTTACTCAACTCCCCACAATATTCTCTGAGCACCCCTGCTTTGGTTCATGCTCTCTATTCCTCTAGAATGCTATTATTTCTACCTGCTATTACTACTCTCAAAATCTGTTTGATATTAACACCATCTCTTTGTACTTTTCCCATTCACCCCATTCAACATGTCTCTCTATCCTCTGTACTTTCACAGTATTTTGTATCGCTAATGCAATCCAGTAGTTCCTCAACAATTCTAAGGATAACTAAATAACACCACTGCAATACCAAAGACTGACCTGTTCAAGTTTTCAAAAAAAATAAGGGATTAAGGTGAAAAAAAAAAAAAAACACAAGAGTTTTAGACTATAAAGTTACAGTAGGTATAAGGTTCTCAAAAACACCTGTTTCTGATATATTGTGGTTAAAAGTATACTCTGACATTTTCTTTTTTCAAATAATTGTCTTTTATTACTGGTTTAGCATCATCCTTCCAGAGCTGATACGTTCATAATATTTAGGTTACAGTGTTTGAAAAAAAAAGTTTGAATTTGTGTTTTTCTTTATTTTGTTTTTTTAAAAAAACTAAATTAGTGTTTTAAAGTATATTTTTGAGACCCTGGTTTTATATCTGTCTACTGAGTAAATGGAGTTTATTTTCTCTCTCTTGGCATGAACATGGTCACCATTTTTCTTTCTAAAAAGGAGAACCAATAATTGCTATCTTCTATATTCTTTTATTGAAGGAAACTGAACTAATCCATGCATATATAAAATAATTATCAATTTTAAATTTAGTGTATAAATTATAAAACCCTATTATCCAAAGCCATGGTTCCTGAGGGGCTACTGGTATTGCAGTAAGTTGTATGCATAACTTCCTCTTGAGAAAAAAAGAGAGGCACGGCGAGTAATTCAATAAATATATGCTGAACAAAATTATAATGTTCTTCTAGGATGTAATGTAACCAACATAGTGAGTATTTATGGTCTAAAAGTAAAAGTGGTTCTGATGGTTCCCACGTTCTACTTTCATGTGGTGTGGGCAGCAAATAACTTTTGCTGCTACATGAACCCTTGAATTTAAGCAAGAATGAAAACTGATTACCAAGGCTGATTTTGTTCCTAAGGGAAAAACACCTTAGTTGCCCTGCCAGGAAGCCAGTCCTCTCCTAAAGTTGGGTTTTTCCAAGGTCAGATACATGATACCTACCACTATGATTGGAAAACGTAAGAAAAAAAAAATACCCCAAACATAGACACTGGCACCGTCAGAGCAAGAGGATAAAACGATGCAAGGGCATAGGAAAGAGCATGAAGGGACAGGAAGGCAGGAAGAGAACATAAGCAGAGCAGAAGAGGTGGCAAAATGCCAGGAGAGCAGAAATCCAGGGGAAAGTACTGAGAAACAAAACAGACTTATGAGAGCAAGGGCTTGTGAATTTCTAGAAATGGTGGTCATTACATAATATGGCAGACTGGTGGATCAGGCAGCTCCAATCACTTGGTTAAGGAGTCATTTTCTTAATTCACCAACAGAAATTCTTTGTGGAGGTGAGATTTAAGACCTTCATATGCTTATAAAAAGGGCAGAGACACTGCAGGAGATAATAGCCAATTCAGCCAACAGTGACAAGTGAGCAACAAGAGAACCCCAGGTGAAGAACAAAAGGCAAACAGGAAGACCCAAAGATACAAGTGTAAGTACCACCAGAATCCACAGGGAGATGTGAGAAGGGTGGGGGATGAGCTGAAAGCAAATGTACACATGCATGCACCCTCCACAGACACACACACACACACACACACACACACACAACTTGTTAGAGATACTTAGATGTATGTGTTGATGTATGTAGGAAACCTTAGAAAACTTTGTGATAATTTTTATCCACAATGAACAATATTATTAATCAAAAAATATTTAAGTTACAATTTCAAAATTTTAAAATGGTACTACTATTAATAGCATCAGGAATACCTGAATCTCTTTGGATCTTACTTGCTATTTCACTATAAGGCTATACACTAGCTAGAATGGCCTACTGGATAATGGGACTGGATCTGCCTACACTTTTCCTACCCATCTGGATAGTGATAAACCATAGAATTTGCATCTTAATAGGGATAAATATGTAATCGAAATCAACAAAACAAAGATCATGTCCTCATTTGACTAATTATATTACTCAACTCTTAACAAATTAAACTACAAAAAACTACCTGCTCAGGAAAGTGAGGCTGGCAATGTCAATCCAGGTACAGTTTTATTTGTATCTCTCTGTTTTTGGCAACTTTTCTTCTCCTTTCAACAGACCCCACTCAGAGCCCTATTACATTGGGCCAGTCATCCCAGGTATGACTCCTCTGAAAATTATCTGTCCACATTGCATCCCTTCTAGATGACTGGGTACCATCTAGCTAACCTTATACTTGCTTAAATCAGGAAAAAACTTGAGAGTTATTCACTTATGTGTCCCTTAGAAACATTCTACCAACATTAGTGACATTATGGCAAGGCAGGTCCAATCATGGTAATTGGGCTGGCATATTTTTCAACTCTTCAACATAGCTGACAATGTGCAGCCATAGAGGAGCCTGAAAGAAACAAAATTAAAATCTTAACTAGCTCACTATCACTATCTTTAATTTTTTCTGAGAATATATTCTCAGCACCTTGATTTATCTCCCCCTTCATATTTAATCTGTCCCTGGAAACTGAAATTCTGTGAGCATTTATACTAATATCTGATAACAAATTATCATTTACTTAAATATATATGATTATGTAATGACATATCCAATGAGATAGTTAAGAACAAATCTAAGAATAAATAATTTACCAAGGCATAAATTTGCAAAATGCTGTTTTATGTTCTATTTATCATAATTTTTAAATGTATTTTTTCCTAATTACAAAAGCAAGATATATTCATTAAAAAAGAGTTTATCCATTTTTCTGAAAGAAGTATTTGGGAGTTTTTACTGACTGAGCTGTAAAAGTTTATTAACTATTAAACATATTAACACTTTGTTTATCATATGTTTTAAAATTTTTGCATGAATATTTTTTCTCTTTATTTTGCCCTCCCTTTTCTTTGCTATTTAAAAAAATTATGTAACATATAATCTATATATTTTTTAGTTTTAAATTTCTTCTTTTTTATGCTTGGAAAGGCCTTCCCTACTCAATAGCAAATTAAATAGTCAGGTATGATTCTTTCTAGGTTGTTTTGCAGGATTTTTTCACAATTGTTATCAATTAATTGTATACAATGAGATAACAGAAAAATTCAGAAATGAAAAATAAAAATTCTCCAAAACTTGATATTTTAAAAAGGTAAGCCAGTAATGACATAAATGGATAGCTATATAAAACACATTTGAAGTTATCACAAAGTCATGAACAATATTGTATTTGAGAAACTGAAGAAAATAAGCACGATATCAAAAATGAAAACAAGTAGTTCAGGATAAAAAACACTATCAGTAACTAGAACAAATACATCTGTCATAACGGTAATTGGTTAGGAGTCACAAAAGTTATCCATGAATCATTTTAATAGTAAACTAATTTTCATCTACATCAGCTCTATGAGGTTCATAGGAAAAATAATGCCCATTAATAAGTTTCATATCAATTAAATTTTAAAAGATTACCTATTTCTAGTAAGATGGTAGAGGAACCAGATGTAATTAAATACTGCAGGAAGCCATATAAAGTGATCCTAGAGTTATAGCAAACAACATGGTTCTAGTTCATAATCACTAGAACCTTTAAATCGATATCTATACTCTTAGGATTTTAACCCTCTTTTTTTAATAGAAAGTAATGTGTCCAAAGGTGTTCATTTCTAACTTGTTTACAAATAAAAGTCAGAAATACACTAAATGTTTTCAAATGTAATTAAATATGTAGGCATAAAATGATAATTATAAAATGTAGGTAACAATTGAAAACTATGAATTTTAAAAATAACACAAAACCACATGCATTCTATGGTTACAACCATGCTGAAAATGATCATGAATAAGCCTGAAAAGAAACAGAAATGCAAACAGCATATGCTACAATGGTGACAAGAGAGATAAAATTTCTCCTTTTAGAAAAATTTCTTTCATTATAATATTTGTGGTATGATTAGTAAAAAGCTTTATAAAGGCTTCAGATCAGTATTTTTCTGGTGTACTATACAGGATGCCAGTTGTTATTCCAGCAAGGCTGGGCAGGGGAAGGCAGATCTGTAGAGGGTTTTTTTTTTTTTTGACCAAATAAATATAGGATATCTGGATGTATGATATTTAAATGCATTTTAACTGTGTTTAGTTGTTTGATTTGGGGCTGTTTGTTTACTTAATGACAGAAACTCTCAGACACCATTTTAGAAGAATAAAAAAGTAATTTCCCAAATTTACTTGTGTATACTACTTGCTTTGATGAAGCATTGCTTAAGACCAGGACTTCACAGAAGACACATCCAATGTGCTTCTCCAGACCTCCAAATGCATTAAAAACATATGCAGTTATTAAGATCTCTGTCAGTCAAGTCTCTCATAATATATAGCATAATTACAAAAGTTTGTATTCTTTAATATAAAGAAAATGCAATCTTGTGTTCTTAGAAAACTATATAAGACTCAGAAAAATGATAAAATGCAACCCTGTGTTCTTAGAAAACTATATCAGACTCGGAAATTATGTAACACTATGCAACACAATAACTCATGGGAACTTAGTGTGTTTTTTCCTAATTCTCAACCAAACAATTTTCTTAATACACTTTTAAAAATTGTAAAATTGATGTTTCCAAACACACTAACATTTCTATAAACTAAGATTCACTCATGTCTTAAAAGGGTTAATATATTTAAATTGAATACGTTTACTGAATTATTCCTATATTTACTGACCATATGCTAAATTTTGATATATATTATAAGGTATTGTTAGATGAATAAAGCTTAGCCCTGCTTTAAAGATATTCATAGTCAAGAATATAAGTTGTATAGTGGTGGATGGAACCAGGATGATAAATATAGCAGTAACTCTAAGACAGGGTACAACATAAATAAGGTACAGATAAAGGGATATAGAAGTTAGGAGGAGAGTGAGATAGAATCATTTTAAGGGATCAGATACAGATTTATGAAGGAGGGAGGTTGCATACAAGATGGACTTAAAGGACATGTAGAAGATCTCTTAGGTAGACAGCTGAAAATGAGTACAAAGGGCCCATGAAAAGAGAAGGGGTATACTTTGAGAGTAATACTTCACACTTGTCAGGGCAGAGGGTTCTCTTAGAGGAGCATGAGAATATCTTTTTTGGAATATGAGCTTGATTTGGAACATAGGAGCCCTGAGTAGTAGGCTAAGGCATTTAGAGTTAATTTGGTGACCACAGAAGCATAACAATTTGGTTTTCAGCAAGAAAGATTAGCACTATGAAAAATTAATCTGGTGCAGGTGCATCAAGATTAGAGGATATAGCACTGGAGAAACGACACTCAGGGACAGAGAGAGACTGAGCGAGACAGAGAGTGCAGATTAAATTCTGTGACAAAAGGACACTACAGTATTAAGCAGCAGCTTGGAAGCTTTGGGATGGTTCAAAATATGTCATCAGAAACCAGCAAGAAAAAGGAGTTTAGAAAGTTCATATGTCAAGAATAGTCAATGATAGTGAAAGAAAAATCAATTAGTTAACCAGAAGAATGTAGACAGGAAGGAAATTTTAGAAGTATTGAAGTGCATTCAATGAATCTACCCATAATCATCTTTAAATTGTAATTCTATCATGATAGTACTATTGCAAAATAGCACAATCATAATATACATTTGGGACATAGGCTAGAAGAAAATATGACAAGTGAATACTCCCTCTCACCCTCCTAAACTTAATGGGGTCAGAAGACTCCAAAAAGCTTATTCAAGCATTTTGTGAAGTCACTCCTTTAATGACTAGAACAGAATTGCTTTCTAGAGATTGAGTTCATCCCTATAATTTTATTTCCTGAGATCAAGTAGACTGAGAAGGCAACATTAATTTATCCATTAACCCTGTCTGTTTCAAAAAAAAAAGTGGAACAGAAACTGGCCAATTCAGTACCTTCAAACATACCATGACATAATAGTAGAATTCTTGAGACTGGAGAAGTTATTTACCAAAACCAGTGTTTGGGAGAGATTTCAGGAAAACCCATTAGGCCTTCTCAATAACATTATTCATTTGAAGGGTTAATTTTTAAAATATTTACCAACATTATTTTAGCAACTCATGTTAGCTTTACAAATCCAATAATGCCTCCGTGTGCCTGCTCATGTGCCAATGCTTACTAACCTTGCCTATTTTGGACCTCATGCTAACGTTCCTGGACACCCTGCTATGTATTATTGCAAGCATAAAATAAATGTGCAAGGAGACTGTTTCCGTTGCTATGGAAATATCATTTAATTTCCTAATTACTAGGTATATAAATGCAAAACCATAGCATTCGATTATTTTCAAAGTTTTGTAACCAAGTCTATGGTTCATGTCTGAGGACAAGCTCCCCATATTTTCAATGCTTTTATTTAAAGTAAGATTTAAGAACTTAACCTGTCTCACATTTAATGCTATAAATTGATTTGCTGTGCATGACAGAAATGAAAGAATGAATCAAGGAATATGTGTAAGTCATTTATTCTTCTCCTAAAGCAAGATAGATGAACATATCTATTTACTAATAAATAAAAACAAGTGACAGCATTTCCCTTACAAAAGGATTTCTTGAAATCATAACTTCCTTAGTGGTTATAATTTACAAAAGGTGTTTATAATTGCAAAGTGGATTTTCGCAATCCATCTGTTACATAATGCAAAGCATAACTAACATCTTCTTTCCTCCCCTCCATCAAATTTTGTCTAATTTGGGTTTTGTAATAAGGTAAGAATGAATATAAATATCACAGATGAAGCATAAAGTTTTGAAAAGCAGTAAAATTTTAAAGCCCATTTCTTTCTAATGCCCTAGGAAACTAATTCACCAATGAACTCTCCTATCCTGGGTGTTTTCCCATGCTCAAATTGCTCCACTTAAAACAACACAAACTAAACTAAACCTTTCCTTTATATTAATACCTCTCCCTCCCTTGCCCACGAGCATCCAAGTCTGCCAAACAACTTTGGAAACACACAACTTCTCATTTCTCTCTTCTCAGTGACTCCTAAGTTCAATACTATTAGATTTCTGAGCTGACCACTTGACTGAAGCTACTCTGGCAAAGATCAGATAGAATCTACACCTCACTCAACAAATACAGTGGCCTCTCTTTAGTCTTTAACCTCCTTGATCTCTGAACAACATCGAGTGATCACGTTTCCCCTCTGAAAACACTGGAAACTGGGGGAAATTCTTCTCACCTGAGGAGAAATTGAGGAAAACCATCCACCAATCTGGCACTTGCCTTCCCCTTCTCCACTCCTCACAACTCAGACTGTGCGCAGACCGATGGTGTGAAAACTAGAAACGCTTTATCAGGAAAGAGATATGTTTCCTCTTTCTGATAAACTATTTCTGCTAGCTGTATGAAAGTATTAGTATAATACCTTTGTTTTTGCGGAAGATGTGAGGCATACTGTTAACAAGAGATACTTTGTTTTTCTCTCTTGTACTGAAAACATATTTTGCACCAACCACTAAACACACACGAGTTACAGTTTAGTTTAGCAAGCTTCATTTTTAAAATGTTACCCACACCAATAATAGATTAATGTAGTAAGATGAAGAATGTAGCTAGAAGGAAAATTATGCTGGCTTTAAACATTAGAAATCAGGATGAAAATACACCAAACCTAACCTCCCACCACAGCAAGCCTTCTAAGCAAACCATGAATTTGTCTAGTGGGGTCATTGTTTGGCTGCTGACCTAGCCACTTCCCAGTGTCTGTTCTCATCCCCAGCTGAGCTCCAGGGGCTCCTGATCCCAGGCTGCATGGCTGCTACAATCCTAGAGCTACCGATGAGCTATAATCCTAAGCCAGAGATGAGCCTCCTGGCTTCAGCCTTTATCATCTGCTTGTGTCATTTCTTGCCCTTGCTTTCTCATGTTGGCCACCATAAACAGGAAACTTCATGTATGGAAGAAATTAAATGATGCAAGATTTGATCTCACAATCTGCCTTTCTTTGCCTCTGTATGTTCTGGATAAAAATCCTAACCAATAACTTGAAGCAAGAGTAACATTTCTCTCCCTTCCAAAGTTTCTTCTTCTTCTTCTTTTTTTTTTCACCATACTGATATCCTTGACTTCAGTAGTAAATATCTTAATGTGATTCCTATCTCTCTTTGCCATCAAATGTTTTTCATTGTTTATCCTTTAAGTGTTGGTATTCCTGAGAACACAGACCCCATACTTCTCATAATGGTTTATGCAACCCATAGGGCACTTCATCTACTTCCATGGTTATAACTATCACCTCCATCTTTACCCCAAAATTTCTAATTTAAATACCAACAACTCAGAAGTCCAGACCTTATTCACAAATGTCTACTGAAGACCTTCTGAAGACCTATATGTGGAAATCCTGTAAGCTCTTCAAATGTAACATTATCAAAACTAAACACCAGCTTACTCCCAAACTATGTTTCACACCAAGAGGACAAGTGATAAAATTCAGAGGAACCCTTCTCTTTGCCTTTGTCCAGAATCACTAATATGCTGCTGGGGGGACTGCAAATTAGTGCAAACTCTATGGAAAGTAATATGGACATACCTCAAAGAACTTTTTTTGATCCAGCAATCCCACTACTGGATATTTATCCAAAGGAAAAAAAGACATTCTATAGTAAAGACATCTGCACTCGAATGTTTACAGCAGCACAATTCACAATTGCAAAGATGTGGAAACAACCCAAGTGCCCATCAATATATAAGTGGATTAATAAAATGTGATATATGTATACCATGGAGCACTACTCAGCCATAAAGAATGGCAAACTAATACCTCTTGTATCATCCTGGATGGAGCTAGAGATCATTCTTCTAAGTGAAGTATTGCAAGAATGGAACAACAAACACCACAGTACTCACCATTAAACTGGAACTAATGGATTAACACTTATATGTACATATGGAAATAACATTCATTGGAAATCAAGCAGATGGGAGGGGGGCAGAAAGGATAAGTAAATTCACACCAAACATGTATGACACACACTATCTGGGGGATGGGCACACTTATAACTTTGACTCAAATAGTACAAAAGTAATTTATGTAACCAAAACATTTGTACCCCCATAATTCTGTTTTACTTTAAACATTCCTTCTTCATTGCTATCTATAATTTCAGATATAGCTCAACTCCATGTCACATTCTTTAGTTGTTTGTCTATGGATCAGTTTTTCCCACTATATACCAATAGACGTTTTATGGGTAGAAACCATGTCTTTACTCATCGTAGTATCCCAAATAACCATGTCTCACTGTGGTATCCCAAATAGAGTATCTTACCTAAGAAAGGCAATTTAAAAATGCATTTTCAGCTATATTATGGCTAAATGTGAGCATAATAATTGAATACTATTTTCAAAGTGAAATATTCCTTTTTTCCTTATATGAACACAGTATAATTCTACTCCACAATGAATATTAGCTTTATGTTCATTTCTTGTGAAAAAATACATGATTCAAAATTATGACAAGGAGTAATTTGTACTTTCCAAATGGAAAAACAAAACCACAAATAATTATTTGGTTTGTCTGCCTTACTTTTTTGAGATCTAATTTATATGCCATAATATTCACCATATTAAAGTATATAATTCAGTGGGTGTTTGATAGCATATGCACAAACAGTATGTGCAACAATCACTATTATCTAATTTCAGAACTTGCATCATCTCAAAAAGAAAACTCATACTTATTAGCATTCACTACCAATTCCTCCCTTCCCCCAGCCGCTGACAACCAGCAATCTATTTTCTGTCTATAAAGGCTTGCCTATTCTGAACATTTTATATAAATTGAATCATATGAGATGTTTTATATCTGTCTTCTTTCACTTAATATATTTACAAGGTTATCCATGTTTTCATATGTATCAATACTTATTCCTATTTATGCTGAAATTTATCCCATTTTATAGGATATACCATATGGGATATACCATTTTATATAGATATACCATATTTTGTTTATTCATTCTTCAATTCATAGACATCAAGTTTTTCCATGTTTTGGCTATAAAAAATAATGCTGCTATCAATATAAATGTACAAAGTTTATTGCAGATATGTTTGCATTTCTCTTCAGTATATACCAAAGAGTGGAACTATCAGGTCATAAGGTAATTTTATATTTAACTTTTGGAGCAGCTATCAAACTGTTTTCCCATGTGGATGCACAATTTTACATTCCCATGGGCAATGTTTGAGGATTCCAATTTACCTCTACATTCCTCATCAACATTTGTTATTGACATTCTTTTTTACTGGAACTAGTCTAGACAGTGTAAATTGGTATTTCATTGTAGTTTTGATCAGTATTAACTTAATAATTAATGATTCTGAGCATGTTTCATGTGCTTAATTGCCATTTGTATAACTTCTTTGGAGAAATGTCTATTCAAGTCTTTTGTCCATTTTTTATTTAGGTATGCTTTTTATTATTAAGTTGCAATAGTTCTTTGTATATTTTGGAGACTAGATTTTTGTTTATATGATTTGTAAATATATTTTCCCATTCTGTGGATTGTCTTTTCACTCTCTTGATGGTGTCCTTTGATGTACACAAGTTGTTAATTTTAATGAAGTCCAATTTATCTATTTTTTTCTTTTGCTGCTTGTACTTTGGATGTCAAAACCACTGACTAATCCAAGAAACAAATGCCTAATCGAAGGTCACTAAGATTTACACCTATTTTTTCTTCTAAGAGTTTTATAGCTAACTCTTACATTTAGGTCTATGTTGCATTTTGGGGTCTATTTTTAATATTTGTATAGAGGCTAAGTTAGTGGTCCACCTTCATTCTTTTTTTTTTTTTTTTTCCAGGTGTTCTCCCACGTGGATTTTTTTTTTCCTTTTATTTCATCATATAATGGGGGTACAAATATTGTTAGGGTTACATACATTGCCCCTACCACCCCTCCCACCCACACATGTCAGAGCTTCTAGCGAGTCCAATCCCCAGGTGGCCCAGGCAAGGCACACATTTATGTAACTCTACACTTCCTCCCTCCTCCCGCCTGCGCTCCATCCAACATAAGATTTTTTTTTTTTTTTACATTTTGGATACATTGTATATCTTCGCCTCTCCCTAAGAAGGGTTAGAGGTATGCCCATCCCCCCGACAATGCTCGCCACATCCCTATGATGTGGGTCTTGCCCCCCCCCAACCCTGGTGAACACTACCACCATTTGAGCACCATAGTTTTAATCAGTGAGTACCAATTTGATGGCGAGTAGATGTTGAGCCCACTTTCCATATCTTGTGTCGCCTTACTTTGGATAACGGGCTTAAGCTTAATCCATGATAGCATAAACGGTGTTAGCTCACTGTCGTTTCTTAGAATTGAGTAATATTCCATTGTGAGCATATACCACATTTTAGTTATCCATTCATGAATTGACGGGCACTTGGGTTGTTTCCATGACTGGAGGCACTATTTTCTACATGAGTAGACTGAGATTTCAGACATTGCTGAAGGTCATGCAGTGTGTAAATGGAAGAGCAAGAGTCAAATCCCGTCTGACTTTGTACCTGTTTAATTTTTAACCATTTAATTTTATTTTCCTTAACCAGCTCTCTGTCTTTTGGGACTGGTTATGCCTTTGTGACAGAAAATCCTCCCTATTCTCCTGCCCTCATTGCCAAAGAGAACAGTAGGCTCACAGTGGGAGCAGACATTAGGGATCCACCAATATTCTTCTAAAAATAATATCCATCTCTATGTATTTGACTTTTTTTTTTTTTTGAGGAAATGGAAAGATGTAGGTCGGAGGATACAAAGTAGTAGGTATATAGGATGAACAAGTCTAGAGATCTATTGTACAACATGAGAACTATAGCTAATAAAATTGTACTGTATTTGGGATTCTTGCTAAATACAGGAATTCTTGGGTTTTTGCTCCTCTTGCCACAAAAATAACAACAAAAAATGAGTACGTGAAATGATGGATATGTTGATTTGCTTTGCTATAGTAACCATTTTACTATCTGTATGTATCCTATAACATCATGTATACCTTAAATATACACAATATACACAATAAAACATACACAACGAAGTTTATTTTTAAAAATGATATCCATAATATGCTAGGTTTGAACAGTAGCTAAGGCCCAAATGCCACCTTTTGTACCACAGCCTCTTGCCAAATCCATAGACTCAATCAACATGTTTCTCTCATTCTTTTTGACTACCTGAATTCCTAACTCAGTGCTTTTCAGATCCCTCTTGGGAACTTTAATGACAGTGTGACATCTTTGAGAAATGCAAGCATGACACCTGTTCTGGGGTATGTTGGTTTTACAAAAGGCATTACATTAAATAGAAAATATTAAGTGATAATAAGCCTACAATGATAACGAAACTTCATTCAGGTGAATGTAAGAACTACTATTTACTTTAAGAGATACACTCTTACTATTACACTAACACAACAAATAAAGGTGAAAACATGCCTTTTTAACTTAGTCCCGTAAGAATTTTCCTTGCCACCTCTGCCCAGAAGATTGAGTATGCATTCTTTAAAGCGACTAGCATGAGAATCAGGATGGGGAAATAATGACTGCTTCTTAACACTGGAATCAAGTGTGCTGCAGATTGGCAGCAGAATGAAGAGTCTGTGTTTCTTGAAATCTTTATTGACAGTAGAAGACCATATCAAAAGTCTTCCAAAATAATGCTTCTAACTTTCTCAAAAATTCATCACATCAAGAAAATTCCAAAATAAGAAAATATCTAGTAGAAAAGTTCAGACTTTAGCGCCACAACTGCTTAAAGATATTTAGAATTCACATATAATCTTTACACAGATATGAAGAGAAAAAATTACTAACCGAAAAATAGAAATCAATCATTCTGGCTTTATAATTGAAGGTATAATCACACAGTCCCTGAAAATAAGAAATCAATATTATAATACAGGGCGAGCCAATCAATGAGCACAATAGGCTGAGTGATGAGGGGAAACGTTGCAGCCTTTTGTTGGTAATATTGTGGAGACTGTCGGATCAGCGGTCTGAATCTCGCTTCTTGGCGTGCTCTTGGCGAAGAATGACCAGACACACCAAAGCAAAGCAAGCGCAAAACAGGCTTATTGAGGAGAGAAAGACAGGATTACAGAGCAAGAGTAAGATTTAGGTTTACAGAGTAAGAGCAAGATACGTTCGCCACAGAGCAGTGAAAGGGCCTCATGTAACAACAAGGCCTTGGTCATGCTCTGGGTCTTGTTTTGTAGTGTGTGCACTGGGCCCTCCTCGAGGTTCAGACGTCACCATGAACCACTTTGAGGGGCAGTTGGGAGTTACATGGCCTGAGTCTTACTGTGCTTGTGGATCTCCCATAAGCCTCTCTGAAAGCCCATGTGGGGGCTAAACTGCAATGTAGATTTAAGCCAGTGACATGATAATTGGCCTTAGGTTATCCTAGGTCACCTTCCAGAACCTGTTGTACTTCTGCATGCTTTCGCAGTTGTGCTCCCCAAGTTCTCACTGGGAGACTCGCGGGGCGTTCTCTCCACCCGCCCCCCAGATGTGGCAATTGCTGGGGTGCCTGCCTTTGTCCCCAAGAGGGCCAATGTCCCTCACTAGCTACCTAATGAATCCAGGCTATCCTGGTTCAAGTTGGTTACTCTTGGTTTTAGTAATAAATTTATATGTGCCCTGCCTTTAGGTTTGTTTTTGTTTGGTTGGGTTTTGTTTTGTTTTTGGCTTTGCCCCATTATAATTTGTACGGGGGGAGAGGGGAGAAACAACAGATATATAACATAGTCTCATAAGCAAACCAAAACACAGAGCCATGAAATGAAGAATTTCACTCTGTCAACCTATTTAGATTTTCCTAGGAGTTCAATTACTGTATTGGCTTTTATCCGTTCCTCTGAGACTTACTGAGAAGATCAGCTATTACTGGCGACTACCTGGCTACGTGGCCACATTGTTCCTTCGCATTTATCTGGAATCCTTTCAAGGATTCAGTAAAGGTTTTTATTCTGTTCCATACTACTACCATTGTAGGAAAGCTTTGATGCTTTACTTGAATGTGATAGTGAGTAGGCTATTCTCTGAGGGACATATTCCTCCCCTGCAGCTGTATCTGAAAAATGCTGTGAGTTTCTCATGACTTTTTCACACCCATAACTTCTCTGTCCCTTTCATGCAATGTACTTAATATTTCAATGTTAGCATCTTGCAATCAAGTCTCATCCCTGGAGCTTATTTAAACTCTGAGCTGTTTTCAATTTATGAGGCATTTTAGAAATTTCTCTTTGCATTGAGTTACGAAATGAAGATGAAGGCTCAAACAATGTAGTAAAATCTTTTCAAAATTTGCCTTTGTTTCATTGATATGATCCGGATCCTCGTGTGTACATCTCCTTAGAAACCTTCCTTTTGATGGATTTTTTTCGGTACCCCTAACATCTTAAAAGTTAGTCATTCAGACACCACCCACCCGCCCTCTGACACCTGCTTCCTGATTGAAAGAGGCATTTATGTACATGAGTCACCTCCTGCCAGCTTCCCAGGATTACATAAAAGCAATCTGCCAGCCAGTTTGGCCTAAGGACAGAAAATCGCATCTAGTGTCAGAGTGAAAGTCATTCTTGCGTATTGGAGAATCACAGTGGAGCACTTCCGGACCTTACCTCTCACGACTTCAAGCCTAGCCACCCTCTTACTGTAAATGAGGAACTAATAAACACTATGCTTTCGTTGGTTTGGATTAGCTTCTTGGCCTAATAATTCTAAATCCATCTTAAATCCTTTTTTTGTGTGTGTGGTAGAAAAATGAAAGGCTAATTTATATTCAGGAAAGATTATACATATATTAGCAGAGAGGATGCGGATTAAGAAATAAATATAATATTAGTAAAACAAATTATCTTTCCATGCTAATACAAAAATATTAGCGCGGAAAGATATTTTAAAAAGGCAGAGCTCATAGCAAGAAAGTGGTTTTTTATTTTACTTCCTAAAAAAAGAAAAAAAGAAGGAAAATGGTTTTATTTTCTAAAATAAATGAATTGAAAGACTTCTCTATATATCATACATAGAATATATTGGTCAAGATATTTTTAGTTTTCTTGTTTCTAGATGAGATAGCTTAGACCATATGGAAATGTGGGCTTAAAGCCCCTCTCCTGCCTTTTATTTATTGTGTGGGTTTAAGTAAATTTCTTAACATATCTGCACTGCAGTTTCCTTAAATGTAAAGTGGTAAAATAGTGCATACCCTTTCTCTCTTGAGTTGTTATAAGGATCAAATGAAATGATATGTGAAAACTTTTTGGGAAGTATAAGCAACAATGCGAATATAAAGTTATAGCATTTTTATCTCAAAATCAGAATTGGAGTATTTCGGTATCTTCTGTCATTATTCTATTGGTGGCGCAAAACGTGGTGCTCCCCGGGGGCGGACGTGGAGAACCCGTTCACCGTTTCTTTCTGCTAGACCCTCTCAAGCTCTTGCCTTTCCTCAGTGCGGCTGTGGTCCCCCAAGGTGGCTACTGCCTTGCTAGACCTCTAGGGAGGCAGGGAAGGCTTAACTCTTTGCAGCTGGTACAGAGGATCCGGAAGCTGCCATGTATTTCACATTCCTATCCTTCCCGTCAGCCCGCCCACCCACACATGCACAGATTCATGGAGCACCAAAGAAAGTTCCGTGGTGATTCTCCAGACACCCTGCTGTGATATCTCTGAGTGGTGGGTTTGCTCTCAGCTGTGGGTATTCCTAATCAGTTCCAGACTAACCTAGGAATTTGGACATGACACAAAGTTGTCACTGCCCATTGGAATTGGAATTTTTGGCTGCCAACACAGAGCTTCCTCAGTGTTCATACCGGACATGTGCGATGAGGGGCGGGGGGTGACAGGGTGTGTATCTGAAATGCATAAATCATTGTCCTCAGAATGATAGATTTTTAAAGCTCCTCTTCTCATTTGCATACCAAGGCTTTCTCTCTCTGTTACAAAGGACAACACTCAGAGGGCAATAAAAGTGTGCACCCTTAAGGCCAAATACGAAATTCTTGCACTTCTCCCCATTAGGGACAGTTCGAAGCCCAGAAGCCTAGATTTTAATGCACGGAAGGTTGACCCTACCAACTCTCAGTTGGGATAGGTTTCCCCAAATAGAACCTCCCCGATGTTGTCAGGCTCAATGGGAGACCATCTCATAACAAAGAAACTCAACATATGAGATATGTTGGAGGAGAATTATAATGTTACATCCTTTTTTTTTCTTTCATTGGTTTCAATTCTCACCTTCGTTCAGAGTGAAGTTGAAAATAAGCAAACGGTTGGCAATACAACCTTAGTCACCAACTTGAGTTTTCTGTGAAAGTGTTAATACCAGTCAGGTAACAGGAATGACATACATCTAGGTAAGTTCCGGTGGTATCCACTTTACAACATATTGTGAATAAAAAATAATAGTAATGAGAGAACTTGAAATAATATTTTAAACCATGCTTTCTCAAAGTAATCACTATTCAGAATTCAATGAAAGTAGATTTTTAGAGTTATTTGCAGTTATTCACATTTTCTGTGACTAAAGCTTTGGTCAAAATTGAATATATTTTTCTTTAGGCTGGTCCAAGGATATTTAATTGTGGATGAAAGCATGCTAACATGCACAGAATACAAATAATAAGAAACTCAGAATTACCTAAACCAAGTACCTTTCGTTTTTCTCAGCTGACTGAAAACAAAGAATAGCCAAGGAGTGATTGGCTGCATGGTATGTCTGCTCACAGTACCAAGCTACTAGAAGAATTTACACTTCTCCCGGTCTAGTCAGTGCATTTACAGTTTGTTTTGAAATGATACTAGTTTTTACATAATCTGCAGGTATTAATTCATCGCCTCTAAGTCCAGACTGCTGTTGGCAGTCTGAGAGTTAATTGTCTCTATTTTGATGTTATTATTAGATTCCACTTAAGACAAACAAAAGGACCATAGGTCATTGTAGGCCTACTCAAATAAGGCAATTGATTTTTATAGTTTCAGGGAATGGCAAATTTAACTCCTATTTGGAATTCGTGATATTGGAAACATTTGTGGAAAGGGAACATGTTTAAAGTCTTTTGAAAGTTTCCTAATCAGTCTTGACTTCCTCTAAATCATTGCTCTACACTTAATATAGAAATGAACAAAATGAACTCCTAAAGATATGATTTTTGAAATAAATGAAAGATTTATAAATTCTCTCTTTCTTAGTAATGGGTCATTTATTATGTTCTTCAGTGGTGTGCAGACAGTAATGTAGAACTTATGGAACCTAGACAGTTTGTATCATTGACTACATTTTAATTTTAGTCTTTCTTTGGAAGTTATCTTTGTAAAGAAAAAATAATTTTCCCATTAGTGAATAAGCATTATCCTAAACTCCTTTTGGAGTAGCTGAGAGGTTATTGATTTACATCTGAACTGGGTCACTGAGAGCAAATGACTATTTGGTGGCCTGATAGAATAAAATAATGACATCTTTCCTAGTTTTAGAGTCACCTTACCAATTAAAACTCAAAATTTAAAACAAGCTTATGACTTTTTTATTTCAAAAATTGTACAGGGATACAAATGTTTAGGTTACATATATTGCATTTGTGCTGCCTGAGTCGGAGCTACAAGCATGCCCATCCCAGACAGTGTGCACCATACCCATTAGGTGTGAATTTAAACCAATAAACCTCTCACCTACCCGATCCCCAGTGAATGTTACTTCCAAATGTGCACATAAGTGTTGATCAATGACTACCAAGTAGATGGTAAGTACATGTGGTGCTTGTTCTTCCATTCTTGTGATATACTTCACTTAGAATTAGCTCCAGCTTCATCCAGGATAATACAAGAGGTGCTAGATCACCATTGTTTTTTAATCATGAGTAGTAATCCATGGTATACACATACCACATTTTATTAATCCACTCATATATTGATGGGCACTTGGGTTGTTTCCACAACTTTACTGTTGTGAATTGTTTTGCTATAAACATTTGACTGCAGATATCTTTATTATAGAATGCCTACTTTTTCCAGTAGTAGGATTTGTGGATCAAATGGTAGTTCTATTTTTAGTTCTTTGAGGTATCTACATATTACTTTCCATAGAGGTTATACTAGTTTGCAGTCCCACCAGAAGTATATGAGTGTTCCTATCTCTCCTCATCCATACCAACATTTATTGTTTTGAGATTTTTGATAAAAAATCACTGGAGTTAAGTGATATCACATTGGGATTTTGATTTGCATTTCCCTGATGATTAGAAATCCTGAGCATTTTTTCATATGTTTCTTGGCCATTAGCCTATTTTCTTTTGAAAAGTTTCTGTTCATGTCCTTTGCCCACTTTTTAGGGGGTTATTTGATTTTTTTCTTACTGATTTTCCTGAATTGTATATAGATTCTAGTTATTAGTCCTCTGTCAAATGTATAGCATGCAAATATTTTATACCATTCTGTAGGTTGTCTGTAAGCTCCAATGATAGTTTATTTGACTGCACAGAAGCTTTTTAATTTGATCAGTTCTCATTTATTTATTTTTGTTGGTGGTGTGATTGCTTTGGGGGTCTTCTTCATAATAAATTATTTGCCTCAATCGTTCATCACATAACTTATTATTTCATGTTTTTTTCCTGTCTATAAGAGTTTTTCCAACATTCTCTTCTTATGGTTTCCTGCCTTAGGTTTAAGTATGTTATTCATCATGAGTTGATTTTTGTGAGAGGTGAGAGGTGTGGATCCTGTTTCAGTCTTCTACATGTGGCTATCCAATTTTCCCAGAACCCTTTATTAAATATGAATTCTTTTCCCCAGTGTACATTTTTGTTTGCTTTGTCAAAAATCAGATGACTAAATGAGGATGGTTTTATGTCTGGGTTCTCAGTCTTCATCCATTGGTCTATGTCTCTGTTCTTGTGCCAATACAATGCTGTTTTGCTTACTATAGCCTTGTAGTATAGCTTGAAATCTGGTAAATTGTTGTCTCCCAGTTTGTTCTTTTGGCCATGTGGGGTCTTTTCTGGTTCCATACAAAGCATAGAATCATTTTTCTAGATCTGTGAAAAATGATGTTGGTATTTTAATGGAGATTGCATTGAATCTGTAGATCACTTTGGATAGTATAGACATTTTAACAGTGTTGATCTGCTGATCCCTGCGCATGGTACGGTTTCCCATCTGTTTGCATCCTCTGCTATTTCATATGTCAGTATTTTGTAATTCAACCTGTAGAGGTTCTTCACCTCCTTGATTTTGTAACCTGATACTTTGCCGAACTTATTTATCAATTCCAGTAGTTTCTTGGCAGAATCTTTGGGGTTTTCTAGATATAAGATTATATCATCTGATAAGAGTGATAGTTTGATCTCTTCTGCCCCTATTTCATGCCCTTGATTTCTTTCTCTTATCTGATTGCTCTGGCTAGAACTTCCAGCACTATCTTGAATAGAAGTAGTGATAGAGGTGATAGAACTGGCACCTTGTCTGGTACCAGTTCTAAGCAAGAATGTTTTCAATTTTTCCCCATTCAGTATGATGTTGGCTGTGGGTTTGTCATATATGTCTCTTATAATATTGAGGTAAGTCCCATCTATGCCTAGTTTGTTAAGCATTCTTATTATAAAATGGTGCTGAATTTTGTCAAATGCCTTTTCTGTATCTATTGAGAGGACCATGTGGTCTTTGTTTTTACTTCTATTTATGTGGTGAATTACATTTATGGATTTGCATATGTTGAACCATCCCTGCATCCTGGGATGAAGCCCACTTGATCATGATGGATTATTTTTTTTTGATGAGTAGCTGAATTCGATTTGCTAGGATTTTATTGAGAATTTTTCCATCTATATTCATAAGGAATACTGGTCTACGGTTTTCTTTTTTGTGTGTGTCCTTTCCTGGCTTTGAAATCAGGGTGATGTTGGCTTCATAAAACGTGTTGGGGAGGATTCTTTCCTTCCCAATGTTGTGGAATAATTTCAGCAGGATAGGCACCAGTTCTTCTTTGTAGGTCTGGTAGAATTTGGGTTTGAAACCATCTGGTCTGGAACATTTTTTTTTAGGAAGATTTCTTATTACTACTTCAATTTCAGTACTTCATATTGGTCTGTTCAGGAATTCTATGTCTTCCTGATTGAGCCTAGGGAGGCTGTGTGTTTCTAAGAATTTGTCTATTTCCTCCTCATTTTCAAATTTATGTGCATAAAGATTTTTATAGTATTCAGAGATGATATTTTGTATTTCTGTGGTATCCATTGTAATCTCTCCTTTTTCATTCCTAATTGAGCTTATTTGAGTCCTTTCTTTTCTGCTTCTGGTTAATCTAGTGAGAAGTGTGTCAATTTTGTTTATCTTTTCAAAGAACCAAGTTTTTGTTTTATTGATCTTTCATACAGTTCTTTTATTGTCAATTTCATTTAGTTCTGCTCCGATCTTCATTATTTATTTCTTCTGCTGAGTTTGGGATTGATTTTTCTCATCTTTTTCCAGATATTTGATATGATTCATTAGATTGTTGATTTGTGATCTTTCTGTCTTTTGGAGATAGGCATTTATGGCTATGAATTTTCCTTCCAGGACTGCTTCAGCTATATACCACAAATTTTGATAACTTATGTCCCCATTATCATTTAGTTCAAAAAATCGTTTGATTTCCATCTTAATTTCCTCCTTGATTTGCCAATCATTCAGCAGTAGGTTATTTAGTTTACATGACTTTGTGTAGAGATGAGTGTTTCTGTTGGAGTTGATTTCTACTTATATGCCACCATTGTCTGAAAAGATGCATGGTATAATTTCCAATTTTTTAAAATTTGTTGAGGCACGATTTGTGGCCTAGCATGTGATCAATCTTGGAGAATGTCATGTGAGCTGAAGAGAAGAATGTATACTTGGTCGTTTTTAGGTAGAATGTTCTGAAAATGCCTATTTGGTCCATATGTTCTAGGGTTCTATTTAAGTCCCTTGTTTCCTTGTTTATTTTCTGTTTGAAGGATCTGTCCAATTCTGTCAGCTTGGTGTTGAAGTCTCCCACTATTATAGTGCTGCTGTCTATCGTTTTGTTTAGATCAAGTAGTATTTGCTTTATGAATCTGGACGCTTCTATGGTAGATGTGTGAATATTTAAGATTGTTGTCTTCTTGTTGAATTGTTCTTTTTGCCATTATATAATGACTGTCTTTGTCTTTCATTACTTTTGTGGATTTGACAACTAAGCTATCTGATATGAGTATTGCTAACACCAGCTTTCTTTTGGTTTCCATTAGCATGGAATGTTGTTTTGCATACCGTCACCTTGAGTCTGGATGCATCCTTGTGGGTTAGATGTGTTTCCTAGAGACAGCACATACTTGGCTTGTGTATATTTATCCATTCGGCCAACCTATGTCTCTTCAGTGCGCAGTTCAAGCCATTCACATTTATTGTGAAAGAACTGATCAGTTGGGTGGATTTCCGATCATTCTGTTGGGTTGAACTTTCTCTTTGATTCTTCATAATTCCAGAGCTCTTTCACCATTCCTTCTCATATGGAGCAGATATTGCTTCTTACTTGTGGATTTACTTTTGTTTAAATAATGGCACACCCAGATTAATTTCTGAGTCAGTAGGTGATGTTTCTGGGTGAGAATCAACCATCAATAAATGCTGTAACAGGTGTGAAAATTAACCTCCCTGTCAGCATGTGGTGTTTGCGGGCGGGAACAAGCTGCACTGTTTTTCTATCCTGTGACCAGCTTTAGTTCCTCTGGAGAAGCCCTCTCGTGCCCTTGGTGGTAGTACTTCCAGGTGAGTCTTTTATTCACCACAACAACGGAGGCAGGTGAGGGAATGAGGGTGGGTGGGGTTAGGTTGGGTGAACCTGTCCTCCAGCTCCACAAATGCTGGTAAGGGATATACAGAGGTTAAAGGACCATCCACCTCAGGGCTAAGCTGGACAGGAGTGGCTGAAGTGGCCCCACTTACCCAGAGTCTGCATGTGGAGGCGAGGCAGTCTGAGACCCACAATCTGGTAGTCTGGAACAGGTCTCACTCCTTTCAACCCTCCCCTATGTCTCAGTTTCTCCAGGCCCTCTGCCTGCAAGCAAGACCTCAAGTCAGCCAAGCTTTTCAATGACTGTGATGCAGGCAGGGAGGTTTCCTGGTCAGTGTCCCAGCCTGAGTTGGGAGTGCAGGCCTCCCGTGGAAGGAGGGATGCCCACTAGCTCACCATAGCTAGGACCCACACTGCTCTCTCCCCCTTGTTCTGCCCCCATAGGCATCCACACCCTGTGAGACAAAGTCAGAAATATCCCCTCTGTGCCTCTGGGTGATGTGGCCAAGACTTGGATGTATGTGATCTAGCCTGCCAGCCCATCCCCAGGCCCCGGGGGATCAATCCCTGACCATGCCAGGGAGAAGAATGCTGGTCCCATGACCCCCATGGGGTGCCCCGGATGGGTCTATGTCCCTCTGCCTCAGGGCCTGTCTTGTTCTAATAGGGCTGCCCAGCAGGAAGGAGCTGGCGAGCAGAGAGCGTACAGTCCAATCACCCCTTGGTCCACTGCAGGACCCCAAAAGGGAAGTTCTGAGCCACCCTCCCTGTGGAAGCCTCTGTGTGCTAGCTCAATTATCTCTCTGTAGCCATGGGAGGGTTGGGGTAGGGGAGAAAAAGAGTCAGGGTAGAGGAAAGTCCACCCTCTGGTGGTTGTCTCCAACCCTCTCTGGGATGCAGTCCATCCGCAGTGACCAGGCTCTGGAGTCACGCAGAACGCCACGGGACCCACTGGACTCCTTTGGCTCCAACAGTCTGGGTTGGAGTTGAGATATGTCTGTGTGGGGAAGCATAGGACAGAAGCGTGGGGAGTTGAGGCCCCCAGGGAAGGACTGAGGTGCCCTGAGGTTGTAGAAGCAATGGGGTGCTGATGTCTGACTCAGTCAGTGGGATGGGAGGTGCCCTGGGGGCAGTGGGAGCCTGATGTTCTGTCCGCAGGCAGCTTCCTGCTCACTGGCGGCAGCAGTCTCTGGACTTGTGTGCGTGGAAGACTCTCGGTTGCTCAGGAGCATGCAGATGGCAGGTGACCTGACGCGAAGGGCAAGTTCCGGGCTGCTCAGGAGGCTGCTTGGACCTGGAAGGGGGCTCTGGCAGGTGAGCTGGTACCTGCCAGCTAAGCACCAGGGCCTCACAGTTGCAGGTCAGCCAGGCAGAGAACGTGGCTCCCCTCTCCCTTCCCCGCCTCCAAGGGTGGAGCCTGCCGGCTGGGCACGACCACGCTCAACCGGGGGTGGGGTGCAGTCCTAAACCGGGGCCACCAAACAAGACCCCCAACCTGGGGGCCCTAAGGCTGGCGGCGACTGGCCCTGGAGAGCGGGCGTTGGGGCCGAGCGCTCAGGAGACCACCAGAGCCAGGCAGGCAGGCGACTGACAGGCCGCAAACTGTTTCTTCGGCACCGGGTCCCGCAGGTTCACGTGCCAGGGACACAGGTCCGGCTCTCCGGGTCCCACCCGGAGCCGCAAAATGGCGGGCAACCCCCGGGGGCGGAGCTGCGCCGGGTTCGCCTCCCTGCGCTGCGCCCGCCCGCCGCCAGGGGCGCCGTCCCCAGGCTCCCGTGGCCGCCACCGGAAGTCGCCGCTCAGCCCCGCCGGCCCAGCTGGGTGGGTCTCCCTCGGCACACCCTGGAGGTCAGTGCGGTCCCGTTGTGTCATCTCCACAGAGCCTGCGTCCCCGCGGCCTTGCCCCGGCCTCAGGTGTGTCCCTATATGCGCGGTGGGCGGTGGGGGCGGGGCCCTCAGTGGGTCAGACTGTCCCGCGCCGGCCGGGCCGTGGCCCTCCCTGCTCTAGTCTCTGTGGCATTTGCAACACTGCCCAGTCTTTATGAATCTATTGCTCAGTCACCTTTTTTTTTTTTTTAATTAATACAATTTTTTGGCTTTAAATACACATCAGTAAATTTTTAAGTGTTTATTAAGTTTTACGGTGAAAGAACACTGAACCAAAACACCAAAGGAAATAGAGGCTGAGTAGCATGATTTCAATATATTTTCCTGGATAAACATTTAAAAAAAAAAAAAAAAGCATACATGACTTTTTATCCATGAACAAAATCTTCCTAAATTCAATGTTTAGAAATGAATTAGTTTTGACTAAGCCCAGAAAACTGGGGTTCATAAAATAAAGGCACAATGTGGGTAGCAAAAGAGGAGAAAGAAACGGGGGGGCAAGTTTGTTTTAATCTCAAGTGGAACGTGGGTTGGCTGGTTTTGTTTTAGATTATTTAAGGCAGGATTCTCTCTCTGCAACCCTGTTGATAAATCCTAGTGTTTTAGCTATAAAAGTTTTAAGAGTTCAGATATACAGATAGACCGTTTTAAAAAAAAAAAAAAAAACTCTTTTCTTAAGAGTATTCTAAAGGCTTTTGAAGCATTATATAAATCTTTAAAATTCCTGTTAACCACATTGTCCTGCGCTGCGTGTGGAATTCACGACTCTGTCGTCAGAGTGAGCAACCCTCAGGTGTGCATTCGTCCCCCGCTCGTCACCTCCTTCCCGGGGAGCCGCGAGCTGGAGGCGCCACTCACCCGCTATTTTCTCCCTCAAGCATAGGACTTATTATGAGAAATAATACTGAGAATGGTCTGAGGTTACCAAGTAAACAAATGTGATCTTAGATATTCGGTTTAATTATTTTAAAGACTAAAACATTGAAATTTATGTTTGATGTTTCACCTGTGTGTATATGAGCCCCTCACACCAATTTCTCATAACGTCTGGTGTGTATTCCCAACTTCTTCCCAGATGAAAGGTCTAGGACGAAGTATTTTATAAAAGGTGATAGATTTAGAACGAGGAGGGCTTCGTGAAACGAGGAGCACATTATTGATCTTGAGCAGATTGAAAAGTAGGACATAAGCTTTGAGAACAAGGTGAAAGCAGAGGTGATAACTATGAAAGAAAATCCAGTAAAAGAAGAATACCCTGTCAAACTTACTCCATCATGGAGGTAAATTGTCACTCCTGTCGTTACTCAAAGAGCACACTTGAGAGGAAAAGGCACAAAAGGTTAGAGTACCAGTAGGAAAAGACTACCTGCCACCCACCACAAGTGATTAAAACTCCTAGCCCATGGGGCAACCATGACAAGGGACCATCTGATCCTCATGACATTGTCTTACATTGCCCCTTAATTCTCTATTAGGAATAGGAAACCATTTAAACATCTACACTTACACCTACGTAATGTGCACAGCCCTGCTGACAGGGCTTGGAGGGCATTGAGCAATTCTGCATTTGATACTACTTTTTTCACAAAAGAGTGAATGTCACATATTTTAAACAGCAAGTTAAGGTTTCATAGTAAATATAATTTAACGTTTGGTTCTGCTTTGGGAAATCTGTTTTTGAGGCGTTTATGAACAGTTGAAAGGCTCATTCTAAAATAGAATGGACTGCCCTGTCATGGTTCAGTCCCTGGCTGGACTTTGAAGAGTTGCCCCAGGTCTTGGGCTCCTGGCATGGAGGAATCGCAAGCCTTGGCTCATGTCTTGGAGAGATGACAGACACTCAGCAAGTATGTGTGAAGAATTTATTGCAAATGGAATTTAAGGGTGCAAAGCAAAAATACATTTCCTAAGGGGAAATGGGTCTGTCTCCATGAGTGGAGAAGACCTGTCTACTTCTTTTCTTAACATGTCTATCTCTTTAGTAAATTTTTCATTCATTTCCTTCATTGTTTTTCTGGTTTCTTTGAGTTGGTTTTCCATTTTCTTTTGGATTTCATTGAGCTTCCTTACAATCCATATTTGAAATTCTTTATCTGTCATTTGAATATTTTCATTTTGTTTGGTATTCATTGCTAGAGAGCTGGTGTTCCCTTTTGGGGGTGTGCTTTCACTCTGATTTTTCATACTTCTGGCCACCACAGCAGAGGCAGGTGGGGGAGTGAGGCTAGGCCAGACTGGGTTGGGTGGGCTTGCCCTCAGGCTTCACAAAAGCTGGTAAGGGAGCTGTCTTGGCAGCAGGGGTCAAAGGTCCGCACCCAGGCCCCTGAGTAAAGCCACAAGAGTGGCCCAACCTACCCAGAAAGTCTGCTTTTGGGGAAGGGGCCATCTGAAATTCATAATCTGGCCATCAGAAACAGATTTAGCTCTTTTCCTCTTCCCCAACTCTGCAGTCTCCATCAGCATCTGCTGGCAGGCAGGAACTCAAACTACCTGAGTTCACAAGCAGTGGTGCTGCAGGCTAGGAGTTTCCCTGTCCAGGATCCTACCCTGGGCTAACAGCGCCTTTCTATGGGGGCAGGGTGCTCCGCGAGTGTGCTGCAGCTGGCACCCACACTGTACTCATTTTAGTTCTACCCAGGAGGGTTCCCTTGCCTCCCAAGATTAGTTCACAAACCTCCCCTCCCGAGCAACATGATTGAGTCCCGGAGGTATGGGATCTGGCCTGCAGGCTTGTTTCCAGTCCCCACGGATCAACCGTGACCAAGCCAGGGAGAAGCATGCTGGTCCTGAGTTGTCTATGGGGTACTCAAGCCAGTCTGGTGTTCCTCTGCTTTGGGGTGTGCCCTGCTCTGATGGAGCAGCTGGGCAAGCAGCACTGCAAAGTGCTGGTGAGCAGGGAGCTCACAGTCTGAGCACTGCTCAGTCCTCTGCAAGTCTGTAAGAGGAAAGGTTTGAGCCCCACTCTCTGTGGAAGCTTTTGTGTAGTGGATTCCCCAACAGAGGGGAAGCAGTCGCCCCTGAGAGCCCCCGTTCCAGCGTCTCTCTTGGTAACCATGGGCAGGGGAGGAAAAGAGTCTGAATGGAGGAAAGATAGCACTCTGGTTGTCTCTGTCACTCTCTTAGGAAGCAGCCCGCCTGGAATGTCTGGGCTCCAAGCCTCTCAGGCATTGATCTCTGCCAATATCCTGCTCCTTCTTGTTCTGCTGTGCAACTTCTTCCTGTGGAGTCTCTGGTAGGTTCTGGCACTTTCCCCTCAGAATTATACCCGATCTATGTTTGTTTGTTTGTTTGTTTGTTTTTTCATCTAAAAGTTTTCCTTCTCTCTGAGATGATCTGGCAGCCGATGTCTCTGGTCAGCCATCCTGTCTCCAACCACCTCCTGGAGTTTAGCGTCCAGCTTCAACTTCACGTTTTATTTTTAACATATAACACAAACTTTTCTTGGGGGGTAGGGTAGCTAATGAACACTTTATCGGGTTTTTTAATGAATTAGCACTTTCATTTCTAGAGCAGAACAGCTATGCTACTTAAGGGTTTCCAGCATACCTCTCGACTAGCAAAGGAAATCAAATTTGCTCTGGGATATTAGTAAGTGGATTTCAGATGCTTCAGTCCCCTCATATGAATCCTACACCTCTGCTTCCTTTTCTGCTTTGCTGCCAAGAGCAAGTATTTTAAATTATTAAATATTTAGTATTTTAAATTGATAATGTAAGTATTTTAAATTGTTAAAATTATATTTATGATAACATATAAAATCCCTTTTCTGCATAATTGAATAAATGAGATGTAACTAATAGTTTCCTAAAGATACTGTGTCGTAAAGAACAGTGAACTATTTTTTGCATTTGTTTCTTCTCTTAGAAAGTATTTTAGTATTTTGACTATTTAAGCATATCAACCATAAGCTAAATAGAATATGCAGAACAATTTCAAGTGCATACTTAGTGACAGTGGCACTTACATAATAGTTTTCTATTTTCCCACTCGCATATTATTTGCCAGTTGAAGCTCAACAAGTGTTCTAGGAAAATCATCCCTCATTTGTATAATTTAGAAGTTATGTGTAATGTAAGCCCAACACCAGTTAAAGTATATAAGGGAAATAATTCAAGATAAGTATATAACTCTTTTCTCACTTTCACACAAATCTTTCTCCTTACTCTGTTACTACAATAGAAACATTAAAATACATAAACATTCAAGTGGAAAATGAAAGATTCACTAATGTCATTTAGAAAGAAGTTCAAAGCCCTGTGAAGGTTACTATAATACATATAGCTGCTTGGATCATCTTTCCGTTTAGTGTTGATTAGACAACCCTGCAAGTGCTAAGATTCAATTTGAAAATATAGTTTAAAATTTTAGGCATATGTCTTATTTTTCTCTACTTGGGTAGCAGGAGGAAATAGAAAATGGAATTTTGTGACAGGGCAAAAAGGAGTTCTTAAAGTTAACAGAAGAAGAAACAAAAGATTCCATCCATAAAGCTAAAACTCAGCTTCTACATTCCAGGAAAGGTTTTAGGGCCATATATGCATTTTCTGATTTGCTCTTCATACCAAACCTGTGACCTATGTACTTATTCTTCCTTTCCAGAGGAGGATCGGTGATTTTAAAAGGTTCAGTAACTTGTCCAAACTTCTTATTATGACTGTGCGGTAATCAAGTAGCAGAGTCAGAGTCCTAAGTCACTCTGACTCCAAATCTGCTGCTCATTCGTAATGGCCATGGCAGTGTTGGTGAGGCTACACTCAAGGCCTGGGCATTCAATGGATCGTGGCCTTGGGCTAAGGCAGTTTAACAAGAAAGAGAATAATCTCTAAGGTACATCATTATAATTAGCAAATTCCTAGGTGAAAGCAAATGGAACACATAGAAAACACACTCCAACCTTTCGTCTTTATATTTTCAGCAGGCAGGATTAACATAGTTTCCCCTTTCTGTGTGTAGAATATGGGCAGCTGAGTGCAGAGTGGTTGTTTTATCTTAAGGGTTGTTATTAAGTTAGGTAGTGCAGTGCTATGTCTATATGTTTTTCATCAAGAGAGTTTAAATGCTGTTGCAAAAAGTGGCCAAGCATTATTCTTCCCACTAGCTCACCCACTTTTCCTGCATTTCTTTCTTATTTCCATGCTGAATGTCAGTTGTGTAGGCAGGTCAAATAGTAAAGTTGATCCTGGCCTTATTGTTCATTGTTTTCCTCTGAGGGTATCTTCCCTCTAATTGTGCATGATGCTCCACTCTAATATTAAGCCTGGTTAACTGTTTGCAAAATATTTCAATGTTTTCCTTGTCTAGGAACAAGTCTTTTTATAGAGAATCTTCCCAGTTTTGTACCTGGTCAAAGAGAGACCAACGTGATCACTAGAGCATGTCACAGCCCTCAGTACCCTGTGGGCCAGTGCCACAGACAGTACACCGAGTGTGTGTTCTTTCATCTGGATCCAGTCAATAAACATTCCTAGTCTGGCTGCTAGGATGGTTGACTTTATGTGTGATCTTAACTGAGTTAAGGGATGCCCATAGAGCTGGTTAAACATGATCTGGGGGGGTGTGTGAGAGTGTTTCTGGAAGAGACAAGCATTTGATCAGTGAGCTGAGTAAAGCTTGCTGGTCTTCCACAATGTGAGTGGTGGTCATTCGATCCATTGAGGGCCTGAATAGAACCAAAAGGTGGCAGAGGGGAAAATTCTCTCTCTGCTTGCGACATCCATCTCTTTCTGTTCTCCGACAGAGGACTCCTGGTCCTTGGGCTTTCGGATTCAACCTGGTGCCTACACCAACATCCACCACTGCGGTCACCAATTTCTCAGGCCTTGAACTGGCACTGAATTACACCACGAGCCTGCTGGGCTCTCCAGCTTGCTTCTGCAACTGCACAAGCCAATTCTGATAAATATTCTCTTATATCTAGATCTAGATCTATTTCCTGGTGGTTCTGTTTCTCTAGAGAACCCTAACTAATTCAGCTGGGTATTCACCTACTAACCTACTCTTCCCATTCCCCTCATACCTTTTGGTTTTGGAAACTAACAGTGACAGCTAGGTAGTGAACAGAAAAAGAAGAGCACCCCTTATTTCCTGCTAGTGGATTGCATCACACAGTTCTGTGTGCAGTGATGACAGCGTTCAGTGTCAGTAGTCTTGTTGCTTCTATGGACAGAGGCATTGAGCTTTGAAATCCAAAATCCTTATTTCAATCACTTTTTTGCACTTAACTAGCTTTGTGACCAAGGGGAAGTCACTTACGCTATGTAAGTCGTGTCTGCCATGTCTGAACTGGGAATAATGATCTCTAGTACACCGAGTATCTGTGACGCCTGGGTGTGTGCATGTCACGTACAGATGTACACAGAGACAGAGCGGCTCATCACTCGCTGCCCAGTTGCTTTCATTTACTTTAGCAGATATAGACATTTATATTTATAAATAGCATGTACCTAACTGGAAAATATTAACTGTGAAAGTTCTGTGCTCATGCACAATGCTTTTGCCTGCTGAGACAGGTCAAAATGTAACCTGGGAAGCATAAATGAAAAACAAAAAATTAGCAGGTATTCCCCCAAAGAATGCCACACATGTAATGAATGCTAACATGAATCTTCATGTAAAACGTTTTTGCAGTTACTTTTAGCTTTAATTTTTGTCTCTTTGATTTACTCTATTAGATATATTTATTCTGTTAACGAAAGTTAGAGGAAATCCAAAGATATATAAAAGCTATCATTTTGCTCAGTTCTCAGAGCTCAATTTCTTCAAATTAGATCTTTTTTGTCTTCAATTAGGTATTTTAATGCCTTCAAAGTTTCTTGGCTCTGCAAACTGAAGACTTGAAAAACTAAGTTAGTGGGGTAGCACATAGGTTGACCTTTGAAAAAATGATTTTGAAATTTGTTGTGATAAATTGTATTCAAAATACAATTGTCTTATAATTTTAATTGGATATGTGTTCCCTTATAATACTCTGCTAAGCATTTTTGAATCTGCTGCAAAGTTGTTTTGTTCGCTGAAGTTATGATAAGCAGAAATATTTTCTGCTGTAGAAATGGCTGCTTTCTTACTATACAGTCATGCATTACTTAAGGATGGGGATATGTTCTAAGAAATAGGTCATTAGGCAGTTTTGTCATTGTACAGACATCACAGAGTGTATACTTAAACCTAGATGGCATAGCCTGCTACACACTTAGAATCACCATTTCATATGTGGCCTGTCAGTGACTGAAACATTGTCATGAGACATATGACTATAGAAATATGTATTGATATACAGAGTGGTATTTGTATTAGCCAAAAAAGTCAACAGCCTAAATGTACAATAGGATGAAATGATTAAATAAGCTACAGTACACCCATTTGATGCAATATTCTGCACTCATTTGGTTTGGCAAGATTAATGTGATATGAGAAAGTTCATGATACACTGTTAAATGCAAAATTCAAAACTCTATTTCTAATCCTAATTGGTATAGCTCTAATTTTTATTTTATGGCTCTACTTTACCTATATATCTATATATATACACATGCATAGATGTATTTAGTATTGAGGAAAATGGAAAGGAAGCCCATTATAATATTAACTCTTCCTAAGAGATTAATTTATTAAGGATTTTAATAGGTTTTAATTAGAATAAAGATAATATGTTATTTTAAAAATAATCACTAATACAAGGAATTATAAATTACCCTCCTAAATATAATATAATATAATATAATATCTTGGAACACTTAAAAATAAAAGTACCAGTTTCCAATAGTCAAGCCACTTTTGAAGGTAGACATGTGTGTTCTTAGGGTTCTTGGACTGGTGTCCGAGGAGACTGCTGGGTGGTGCTCCTTTGGCCAGTCCTGATTGCTCACCCTCCTCTGTGGCCAAGGACTCTGCATATCAGAGAGGGCTTGTTTGCCCAGAATACATATGGTTTTCTGAATGCGGTGCTGGAATGTTGATTTAGTTTATTATGATTAGCTTTTTATAAATTATCACACCATTTTAGACATGTTGCATGTACAAAATAAAGCAAAGCATAATTTTATAACATTTTGTTCATAGTAATGAATAGACTATTTCAGTTTAAAATAGAATAATTCTGAATAAAATCATTGTAGTAATGAAGAGTTTCATGAAAAGGATGTGATCTAAGAATATTGCTGGATGCTTAAGCTTCTTGCACAGAATTGGCCAGTAATAAGCACATTTTGTAAAGGTGGGAATAATGGATGAATATATAACATTATTCTCATAACACCAAAATCTGGTTTATAAAAACAATGTAAAAGGTGACAAATATTACTGCTTACTTAAAGCATTTAAAATATCATCTAGAAATAAATTTCCCTCTTCACCATATATAGGCATAATTAGTAGATGCCATCTGTTTTAGTATATCTTTTAGTGTTTGTTTCTAGAAAATCAAATAAATGTGTAAAATGCCAACTCAAATCTGAAAATTCAGGACTAATTCAGTAATTTGAATCAATGTATTCCATTAGTTGAGTAAGAGGTCAGTTCACAGCAACTTTATTTAGCTTGTAAGACCTAAGAACAGGACAGGTTTTGTTTTTTCCTATCAAGTATTATAAATATACATTCAAAATACAATCAAGGGTCACAAAGCAAAGTTCAAACTCAAGTTAAGTTTGGACAAAAAAGCAAAAAGAAAGACTGTTCCGCTCACCCAATTGTGAGATTTAAAGCACTGAGCACACAACAAATAATCTCAAAACAGATTTTGAATCCATATTTTAACCACTGAAAGAAGTAAAAATAAGAGAATGAAATTAAGTGAGTAAAATGAAAAACAGAAGAAAGATACGATCTAAGAAGAAAGAAAGGCAGGAAGAGAGGGCTCAGATTTTCAATGGGGAAGAAGAAATGAGAAAGGGGAGAAGGGAGGGGAGAAGAGGAATCAAAGGCGAGTAAAATGTGAGGAAAGAAACTTTAAGAGGTAAACAAGATGTGAATATAGAGCTACACACACACACACACACACACACACACACACCCATGTACCCACTGCTGACAATTGTAATTTCAACATCTAATATTTTATGGCACTTTTAAAAAAATGTTTACCAAGCACTCCTGCATATATTATCTCTTTTAGAATCCTTATCCCAATTCTATGAGTTAGATCATTGTCTCCACTTTACAAATGAAGGGAAAAGTTCAGAGAGGCAATACGATTGTCCTACATCATTTAACAAGAACAACCACCAGAGTAGTCGGAGTAACAGTAGCCGCAACAATAATAGAAGAGCAGCAATTAATAATTATTGAGCACGTGAGTCACTATGCCAGGAGCATAAATAAATTCTTTAATCTTCACAACAGCACTTTGAGGTAATTAGTGTTACCCTTACTTTACAATGAGGCTAGGGCTGGGAAAATTTAATCACACGCCCAAAGCCAAAGAAGGGCAGCTCCAAAATTCCAGGTGAGACCATCTGACTCCCAGGCCTGTGAGTCCAGAGTTGGAATTTGAATCCCTAGCTCCCAAGTCCTTACCTGGCGCTCCTTCCATAAGGACAGAAAGAGAAAGGCTCCTACCTTACACCCAGGCAGCACCCGCCCCTACACTGGGGCTCAGCGGACCACCTGGAGGTCCCCTTCCTCGTGTCCTCACGCTCAGCTGGCTGAGTTTTCCTTTCCCTGCCTGACCCGTGCCCCCACCCGCTTTTAGAACCTAACCTGTCCTTGATGACAGCACCACCTGTTTTGGGGAGTTTTTTTTGTTTTGTTTTGTATTTTGCTCCTATAGTTAAAGATACAGTGTTTATCTTTAAAGATATAGTCTTTTGTGTTATGGTATTCACTATTTTGTCATCAAGCTAGGCATTTTTCACTTCTGACTGAGGGATATTATATATACTTATGGGTCTCAAAATTGCTTTAGTAGAACATATGTATCAATCATTGAAAGTGATATTAATTTTAAGTTTGAGAACTCAGCATACTATTACAAAAGCAGTTACTAGCCAAATTTTCATATATGGTATTAACTTCATGTTTGAGAAGTATTTACAGAGGCACATTTTTTGATTCAATGACAAACCCTCTGAGAACTGAACTTAAGGTATCCATTGAGAAAAGACAATTCAGTTAACCCTTTTAAAACTATAAGCCACATATGAAAGTGTTAAATGAAAAGAGAAGCACTAGCAATTGCAGGAGATCCATCTTGTGATGAAACATATCAAATGAATGCCCAAATTCAAAATTAAAATGCTCAGTATAACAGTTAGTGATAAGAAGAAATTTATTGAATCAAATAACCAAAATCAAAACCAACATCAGAGCCATATCTAATTTGCGCAAAGGTACATTAGTAAATTCACTGCTAGAATGCCTAAGTTAATTATCTCCGAAAAATCAGACCGCACCAGATTCTCAATATTGAGTCATCAGAGTTTACAATTCAATATATTTAGCAAAAATACCATTTAAAATAGGCCTCACAATAATTTCAGGCTCTTCTCAAAAATAGTAATCTTGCTGAAAGATGTCTGGTCGCAAAACTGCATGGTGTGTATATTTACATAATGGGTGAGGTGCGCACCACCTGAGGGTTGGACATGCTTGAAGCTCTTTCACGGCGGGGTGGGAGAGGGGTGGCAGGGGCAATACATGTATCCCTAACAATACTTGTACCCCCATAATAAGAGGAAATAAAAAAAAATACTGCATGGTCCAGGGAAGCTCAATATGGAATGTAAAACATTCAAAGTCCAAATCTCTGTAGAACTTGTATGTCATGCATATCTCTAAAATAAGCCTCTTAAATCTTAGATACCTAAATTTCAAAAACTTACCATTGATCAGATGAATTTAAATTTGAGATCCAGAAGTTCTCTTCCTCTGCTTTTCTAAACAGGGAGACTCTCTTGCATTCAGATAAGGCACACAATCATAGGGCAGTCACTGAATAAAAATTGCACATCTGTTCACCCCAAAAAAGACTGGGACCATGAACATGATGGGGCAGGGCTTCCAAGTGTGACCTTTACTATGTAGAAAATAAGATTTAGTTGCAGGCCCACACGTACTATGGAAAAGGGGAAAGATAATATGATGTAGAAAGAAGAGCACCTAATTTGGCTCTATATCCTTAATCTACGACATACCACGAATTTTATCTGTGAAAATGGGCAAGTCATTTCTCCTCATTTTCCTCATGTGTAAAATAATTGTTCACTAAGATCATTTACAACTCTAACAACACTACTTTCTGCTTAGTTGAGGTGAACATGCAACTATTATTGTGTGTGGGGGGAATATTAATGTAAGAATCAAAATATAAATAAGAATGAGAAAGATAAAAAGAAGAAAGAGAAATCTATTAAATACGGCATAGTAAATACTTTATAGGGTATAACAAAACTCTGATTCAAAATAGCTTTTCTCATCAGAAGTAGGGTATTTTGTTTTGTTTTGTTTTCCTGTTTTTTTAATGAAAGGGAAAATGAGAGGTCTACTTTACCAGGATACCCCGTTTTCAGTAACAATCACTATTGTCTGGGAATCTCAGATTTGTATTTTGAAGACCAAAGATGTATCTGAGAAATAACAATATTTCCTTCAGTATATGATCTTGCATAGCTTTACTTAGAATCAATGTCCTTTTGACCCTTGGTGATCTATGGCCCTGATGGGTAAAAAGGGGTGTATTTTATGTACTAGATGCTAGTTCCTTTGACACATGCAAAAGAAACTCTTTTTATTTAACTTCCTTTTTCTAGATGACACTTTTTGCTGATTTATTACAAGCTAAAGGATAAATATATGTTTGTATTTTATGTAATCTTGAAAGTATCTCTCTAGTTTTAAAGTGATAAAGAAACTACTTTCCATCATTTAATTTTCTCATGTACAAAGGAGTGATTTTATCCTCTTAACACAAAAGAAAAGTATCTTTTTAAAACTTTTCAATGTCATTCTTTACCTCATATATTTTTTAAATTCTATGTTTCAGGCCCTGCTTGATACCCAGAATCTTTTGCGTGCACAAATCACAAATTTTACGTTCAACCTGGGATTTTCAGGGAAATTTTACCACACAGGTAAGGAAAGGGGATTAACTGTTTTTATAAAGCCTCTCTGACCACTCTATATAAAATTACACACCCCTCACACCTTCCTACATTCCCTATGTCCCTCCTCTACTTTTTCTTTATATCATTCAACTCCATTTATCATGCTGTTTTTTAAAATTTGGAAAATGTTGATGGTTTGAAAGTTTATGGAATTATCTTAATGGACTTACATTTTTATTGAACTATAATTTACATATATAAAAATGCATAAATATTAATAGTAAGTGTGATGTTCAGTGAATTTTTACAAAGTTTACAGAGCTGTGTAACCAACAGGCAGATCAAGAAAGAGGCCAGGCTCAGAGGCTAATGCCTGTAATCTAAGCATTTCAAGAGGCCAAGGTGGGAGAATCACTTGAGGCCAGGAGTTCGAGACCAGCCCGGGCAACATAGTGAGACTCTGTGCAAAAAAATTTTTCAAAAAAAAAGAACGAGTATCCTACCAGATCCCCCCTCCTCAGGCCCCTCACATTCACTAGCTTCCTTTAAAGAAAACCACTGTCCTGACTTCTAATCTCATGACTTACTTTTGCCTGGCTTTGAGATGTGTGTAAAAGGACTCACACAATATGGACCCATCTGTTTCCAGCTTGTTTGGTTTAATGTTATTTTGATTTCATAGATATTATTGTTATAGGCTGTAATTCTTTCATTTTTATTGCTGTATAGTATTCCATTGTTTGACCATACAAAATTTCTTTATCCATTCCATTCTACTGAGATGGTTGAGTTGTTTCTGGTCTTTGGCTTATTTTGAATAGTTCTAAACTTTATAGTTTTTAGACTTATTCCTTATGATTTTTTTTCAAAATATTATAGGGGTATTAATCTTTTTGGTT
>CAUYPO010100306.1:0-10412 GCA_963574435.1 Cheirogaleus major | reverse complement strand
ACTTTGTTGCCCAGGCTAGAGTGAGTGCCATGGCGTCAGCCTAGCTCACAGGAACCTCAATCTCCTGGGCTCAACCGATCCTACTGCCTCAGCCTCCCAAGTAGCTGGGACTACAGGCATGCGCCACCATGCCTGGCTAATTTTTTCTGTATATATATATTTTTTTAGTTGGTCAATTAATTTCTTTCTATTTTTAGTAGAGACAGGGTCTCACTCAGGCTGGTTTTGAACTCCTGACCTTGAGCAATCCGCCAGCCTCAGCCTCCCAGAGTACTAGGATTACAGGCGTGAGCCACCGCGCCCGGCCTGAAAACAATTTTTTAACGATTTGTAATACAAGTTGATTACATCAAATAGATGTCAGATTCCTTGTACGAAAATGGGAGTTTCCAAGTATTTTACCCTAGGGAAAAGAGAACTGTCTCATATATTAGCGACCTGTGTAGAGGTAGCTAATCTATATTTCTAGTTGAGGGAGATTAATCCTTCTATCAGAAATCTCTGACTTTGCTGAAGCAAATCCCCATGCACTGGAGCAGCTTTTCCTTCTCTTCACTTAGGAACAAACAAACTGAAGGAGATAAAACAAGAAAGGCAACATGGCAAGACAGAAAGCACAAGGCTTTGGAGATTTGGGTATGCTCCCAATTCTACCACCTAGTAGCTGAGAAAATTGGTAAGGTCACAATTTCTCCGAGCCTCAGTTCTTCTTTATCTCATTACCTCACAAAGCTGTTGTCCCATTGTAGGACCCAAAAGTGACACTCAAATGTGAGTATCCTTCCCAATTCACACAAAAGAAAACTAGTTGCTACACATTTTGGTGTCAAAGTAGAAAATAAGACTATGGACCCCTTACCTATGATGTGCTCAAACACATAAATTAGAAAACATATAGAATATCCAAATCAGGATCTTTGACTCCTTTCTATGAAGGCTATAGCCATTTATATACGAGTCCTGTGCATTCTAATTATTCTCTCTAAATTTCATGCACCTCTCTTCATTTCAATAACCTAATCCAAGCCACCATCTCTCACCTAGACTATTGCAATTGTTTCCTTACTTGTCTTAAAATCTTTCAGTGACTTCCCAAACTCCTTAATATGACTGAACCTTGCCTACCCTCTGCAGCTCCATCTCCCATTTTTTCCCCTTAGTTCTTTCCACTGCAGCCATAAGGAACTGTTTACTTCAAGCCTTGAATACATACATATACTATTAATATAATACTTCTCTCTGGAAATTTTCTCTCTCCTGCCACCTGATTTAGACATGTCTTTCTCCTTTACCCTTCTGATCCCAATTTAGATATCACCTGCCCCAGGAAGATGTGACTTTATCAAGTCCGGAGTAGTTGCTCCTCCATACTCACCTAGACTCTCATTATTATAACATTTCTCAAGCTAGGTTCTACTTCTGAATCTAGGCTATCCTTTCCCTTACTAGAATGCAAGATCCATGAGAGCAGGGACTGTGCCTGTAGTTTTCATTGCTCAGTTCCCAGACATAGGCCTAGTGCCTAATATAGATTCAGCAAATACTAACTGAATAAATGAATATTACAATTAAGCAGAAAGCTAAAGTGACTGGAATATTTTATACATAATATTGGTTTTTTTTGGGTTTTTTTTGAGACAGAGTCTCACTCTGTTGCTGGGGCTAGAGTGCCATGGCATCAACCTAGCTCACAGCAACCTCAAACTCCTGGGCTCAAGCGATCCTTCTGCCTCAGCCTCCCGAGTAGCTGGGATTACAGGCATGCACCACCATGCCCAGCTAATTTTTTCTATATATTTTTAGTTGGCCAATTAATTTCTTTCTATTTTTAGTAGAAATGGGGTCTCGCTCTTGCTCAGGCTGGTTTCGAACTCCTGATCTTGAGCGATCCTCCCGCCTTGGCCTCTCAGAGTGCTAGGATTACAGGCGTGAGCCACCACGCCCGGTCTACACATAATATTTTAATATAAAAATATTTTTAATTTTTTAAAATGTTACAGAAAATTAGATATAAAACAGAAATGCAATTCTTCAAAATGATGAGAAAAAAGGACTTGAGCACACATGCAATTTCTATAACTTTTAACACTGATACCAAAAAAAAAAATCAAAAGCAGCTAAACTACCTTAGTGAGAATAGTGTTAATAACATTATTCAGACACTCTTAATTTCTTTAATCGAAAAAAGCAGAAAATGTGTATATAATGCAAATTACAAACATACTGAAAACAGAGGGAAATCGTTTCCCCCTGCCTTCCACTCCCCCAAAGAATGTTAGACACATTTGATAAAAACTGTGCTTATTCCAAAGAGCTCACCATGTGAAGGTTACTGTGAAATACTTCAAATTCCATAAGCATTCAGGGCTGCAGACTGTGGGAAGAGAATGTTCCAAGCACAGACTAAGGGACAGAAGGTACAAATGAAATAAACCCTGATGCATGACTATCTAAGGAAGTCCAAACTGAAGACTGAATATATTTGGTCTGCAGTCATTAACCAAGGTTCAGTTTCTGAAATACATTCAAAACATTTAACATATTTTATAAGTCCCAAGTATAAATGATAGAAGTTTGTCATTAAAGATAACTAAAAAATATCCTTTGCCTAGCTTAATTTATATTTTGGATTTTTTTTTACACCAACATGAATTATTATTATTTTTTTTGAGACAGAGTCTCACTCTGTTGCCCTGGGTAGAGTGGAATGGCATCATCATAGCTCAATGCCACCTCAAACTCCTGGGTTCAAGCAATCCTCTTGCCTCAGCCTCCTGAGTAGCTGGGACTACAGGCGTATGCCACGGCATCCAGCTAATTTTTTCTATTTTTAGCAGAGATGGAGTCTTGCTTTTTCTCAAGCTGGTCTTGAACTCCTGAGCTCAAGCAATCCCCCTGGAATGCTAGGATTACAGGCATGAGCCACCGTGCCCGACCACCAACATGAATCCTTATCATGTGTTTGTTGCCTATGCTAACAAGAATACAAGTTATACCAACTTGGAATTTTTATTATCATTTTGGGGATGTGACCACCTTTTTAATTCTGTTCATATTTTAACTCAGCCACTTTACTCCAGTGATCAAAGCTTCATTAGCTTGTAAACAAACTGTTTCTCAGGTAACTGAATTGCCCCACACCAGGATCTTAAGCAAATAAATAAGTACAAAACAGGCAGAGATTATAAATTAAGGCAGACAAATCTGTATCTAGCCCCACGCCAGTAAAGAGCATTCTATCAATATAGTGAAATGCTAATCTCCTAATTAACAACCTAATTAGGTAATTATGGCTTTGCAGAGGGATGCCGAAATGAAATATGACAACATGGTCACCTCTTTATATGGCACCTGTGGGCCTTTTCAGCTGTCATTGCAAAGAGTGCAATATCAATTTGAACAGATGACAAAGTGCTGTCATTTTTCATTCTGATAATATACAGAATGCTTTGGACAGAAGTAGTTTACAAAAGAAACATCTTGCCTGATATTTTCCTAATTTAAATATGCTCAAACACTTTGTTAAATTTTTTGCATGTTTTTTATATTGTATATAGGAGAATCATCATGCACATTTGAAAAAAACAAACCTAAATGGCCATCATGCTTAACTGCACATGCTGAAACTATTTCAATTATATGATAATTATAAAAGAGTAAAAGGCAACAATTCATCATGACATTTTAATATTCATACTTTTACTGACTACTGTTACCAGAAAAATTAAAATCCAACAAACTTTGATCTTCAATTTTTTTCTTACAAAATAATAAAAAGTGAGATAGAAATTCACACTTATTAAAATAAATAAAAACAGGACAGGTGTAGTAGCTCACACCTGTAATCCTAATACTCTGTGAGGCTGAGGCAGGAGGATCTCCCGAGGCCAGGAGTTTGAGGTTGCAGTGAGCTATGATGACACCACTGCACTGTAGCCTGGGCAACAGAGCAAGACTCTGTCTCAAAAAAAAAAAAGAAAGAAAGAAAGAAAACAGTGACCAGGCCTGAAGAATCCCTGAGCAGATAAAACCAGTTAGGCCCCATAAGTGACCTTAACTTTGCTTGACTTATAAACATAAGCAAAACTTAACTTGAGCTATTTCTTGTAAATATCTATATGAAAAACAAAACAACAGAACTCAAGATTGACCAGTAAGAAGCAGCAACAACTTATATAACCAGGGACTTTCCATTGGGATAGATCAAATAAGGCAACTGTTTAACTGTAACGAATCAAATATTTTCTATGCTTTACTTCCATGTTCTTCCTATAAAGGCCTCCCCCTTGCATTCTCTCAGTGGAGCCCTTGAATCACTTCTGGTTTGGAGCTGTCCAATTCACGAATTGCTCCGTGTGCTCAAACTCTTTAAAATTTTATTGTGTCTCAGTTTGCCTTTTTAACATACTTATAATTTTCCATACCACGAAAGCACTTCCTAATATATAAACATTCAACTCACAAACAAGCTCTATCGACCAGTGGCCAACACCAACTCCACAGAGGTAGGAGTATACTCCCTCTGAAACTAAAGACAGAGCTGTCACAGGCCTACTCATCGTCTTGCTGGCCACTGAAAAGGTGATGGCAGCATTGGGACACTGGTGCCACCAATATAAATATGACTCTTCTTCCAGGATACTGTCTTAAATAGGATTTGGGGGCAGGGGGAGGAAAGCTAGCCTGGGAATCTTAAGATCATTTATGCGAAGATACATGAAACCATGTTCTAAGTGCAAAATAACTGAAGTGAAAACTAACTTGAAAATATACAATTTATTTATAATTTCAGAATCACCTGCACTAGTGAAATTATGGTCACTGGCTCCACCCATATTTGTTAATACCAATTTCAAACTGAATTTTTTTAATTAAATAATAATTTATTGGCCAGGTATAGTGGCTCACACTTGTAATCCCAGCACTTTGGGAGGCCAAGGCAGGACCAGTTGAGGCCAGAAGTTCAAGACTAACCTGGGCAACACAGAGAGACCTCATCTCTACAAAAAAAAGCAAAAAAAAAAAAAAAAAAAAAAAAAAAATACTGAGCCAGTATTCAAATCCAAGAAGGTTTGACTATAAAGCCCCACCTCATACTGCTTCAAGATTCAAGTCTGCACCTCAGTTCTTCATCAGCCTCCTTTATGTCAGTAACTAAAGTTCAGACCAAATATTTATTTTATTTTCAACCATTCCTTCAATTTTCTTTCTTTCTTTTTTTTTTTTGTGAGACAGGGTATCACTCTGTTGCTGGGGCTAGAGTGTGGTGGTGTCATCTTAACTCACTGCAACCTCAAACTCCTGGGCTCAAGCAATCCTTCTGCCTCAGGCTCCCGAGTAGCTGGGACTACAGGCACACGTCACCGTCACCATATCCAGCTAATTTTTTTTTTTTTTTTTGTAGAGACACGGTTTCGCTATGTTGCTCAGGCTGTTGCTCCTGGCCCCAAGCAATCCTCCTGTTTTAGCCTCCCCAAGTGCTAGGATTACAGGTGTGAGCTGCCATGCCAAGCTCATTCCTTTAATTTTCTACCAATTTCTCTGCCAAAATGGTACTTATTTATAATACAGTACCTTAAAATGAGTCCATAGAGAATTTTTAAAATGTTATTGTTTTGAAATTTTACACATTCCATCCACTTTGCATCAATAATATAATCATTCATAAAAATATACCTAAGTATAGGATATTATGAATCCAAAAATGCATATATTTAGGGGTAAATGTGACATAATAGTCAATTTATTTCACAAGCAATTACCATAACTTAATTTCAAGAGTTATTTTAATATCTTCTTGCTCTCTCCAGAATTTCAGGTGTTTTAAGTGGTTTCTCCCATTTTTCTCACTTTCAATTCCTTAAAACTGTTTCCTATTTTTGGTCCAAATTTTTTTCTGTTTCCTATATTAAATCTATTTCCCCAATATATTTACACTGCTGCCAACTAGAGTTAATAAATTTTGAATGACTGCTCAGGATTTATTCTATTTTTATATTCTATGTTATTTCATATACAATAGAGTATGAATGAAAACAAGTATCTAGAAGACCAATATTTCTTCAATTTTCACCTTGTGGAAGCTGGGTATTAAAATAAAAATAAATTAAACTCTTGGGCTGGGAACTCCCTGACCATATTTCTCTCACTCTGCTGGGTATCTCTATGCCCTCTTTCAATCTTGTGTGTATATAGTCAACAGGCACTGTATGCATTCGGGCAGCGCCTGCTCCATCAAGATCCTTTCCCAGAGGAAGTAATGAATAAAGAACAGACAGAAGAGCTGAGTCGTGGCTCCCTACCTGCCAACAAGCGGAAGAGGAGCTGCATTTTAGATTTGAGTCATTCTCTACTAGAGTCTGCCAAAAATCAGTTGTGTGACTTTAAGCACATCGGTTAGAATCAGAAGCTTGGCATCCTGAAAAGACCTCAATAAGTCTTGAATTTCACTCCTCATTACTATCCAGAAGGGAAAAAAAGATTCAAAGATTTGTAAGTGATGTGACCAAAATCCAAAGACTGTTAGTGGTATAGGTGTATTAAGTTTGTAAGTCCCTCTCCGGCGAGTGTAATTTCTTCTAAATCGTGATTTACTGGGCACCAATTTCTTTATCTCAAGAGGTGATGCTTATCCTCTTTAATTTTTTTTAGAGACAAGTCTCGCTCTGTCACCTAGGCTGGAGGCAGTGGCCCCATTATAGCTCACTGCAGCGTCGAACTCCTGGGCTCAAGCAATCCTTCCACCTCAGCCTCCTGAGTAGCTGAGACTATAGGTGCACACCACCACGCTCAGCTAATTTTTTTATTACCCCCTTTATAATATCACCTATCTCACAGGACCGCCAAGATTAAAGGAAATAAGGTAAATAAAAGTATTTAACAAATTTACAATACCGTTTCATGCTATTGTGGAGAAGACCAAGAGATCTGGCACCATTTAAAGTGCTAATAGCACAAAAGTATTATGAGGCCATCTTGTCATCCAAACGTTATCCCTCTTGAAATTTAGCCTGATTTTATAATAAAAGCATTCACTTGCCACTACTTAAAAGATATCAGTATGAGCTACAACACCCCCTCATGCTGACAATTCACCTGAAAACTTCTGATCAATAATCACAACACTGTGTTGTACCTTCTGCTTTGAACAGTGAGTACCAAAATTTCATCAGCCAAGTAGACCAGAGTTCATAATCAGGCAGCGTAGGATTACACACAGACCATAAATGTGTTTTGGCCTACACATAATTTTTTAAATGGCAAATTTCTAAACTAAATATATTAAAATCCAGATTTCCGTATTTTTTCAAAAAAATAGAAGATCCAAGGACACTGGCCCCACTTCCTCACATGGCAACTGGAACTGAGCAGCGACTGCTACTTTTAGATTGGGCACATGCTCTCCAGTTCACCAAGGCCCATCCTACTTATTATAGTACATAATGAACATTGGGCTGGAAGACCCCAGGGGTAGATGCTCAAAAGAAAACTTGAGTTAATAAATACTTCTTTACTCTTTTTTGGCCAGTTTTTTCTGGCTCTATCACTCATTAGCTGTGTTACTCTTGGGTAACACACTTAACCACTAAGCCTTAGGCTACTTGTGTTAAATGGGGATACTATAATGCCACCTAAATCACAGAGTTATGAAGATTAAAAGAAATAAAGTATACAAAGGTATTTAAAATGACTGAAATATAAGTTCTCAATCATTTTAAATTTAACACAAGCTGAAATGTGCCAACTTCTAAGCCTAAATTTCTTAAAAACTTCAAATTCACAGAAACAAAGTCAGGGCACCACCCATGGGGAAAAATTGTAATTGAACAGTATTTCTTTTTTTGTTTTTTTGAACAGTATTTCTTGTCATATGATAATTTGGTATCTATTGCTATATCCTTAATAAGGCCTATAAAGCAGAATAACAGATTTCCAGAAAATTATCTTAGCCAGAAATATATAAATTTACTGAACTGCAAAAATTTCTGAAGTCTTCAGTTATGAGTCAACAAACAAAACAAGCCCCCCACCACCACCAAAAAGAAAGAAATAATTTAAAGTGACAGATTAGGCAATGAGCTCCTTCAGTACAAAGGCCACTTCCATTCCTCATTATCTCTGTTGCCCAGCACAGTGACTGGCACACTACAGCAGCAGCTCAAGGGCTACCTCCTCCCTGAAGCCTCTCCAGGGGGTCGCCATCCACATGATGTAGTACTGAAGAGTAGAGATTCCTGAGTTTAGTAGATAGTCCCCTCTATCTCACAACTCCCCAGCTGTGTAAACTCAAGGATGTTATTTAACCTCTCTGTGGCCTAGTTTCCTCATCTGTAAAATCAGGATGCTAATTGCACCTTCTCACACAAGAAAAAATGAGATAAAGCATTTAATACAATGCTGGTACACAGTAAGTACTCATTAGCTACCATCACCAGTATTCCCTTCTTTGTGCTCCCCGGTACTTCTGTGGGGACTTCTACTTTAGTACCCATAGTACTACAGTTCACCAGCACATACATCTCCTTCAACTTCAGGGTGGGGAAAGTTTTATTCCTCTTTGTATCCCCAAGATCTAACATTTTGCCTGGCACTGCTGAATGAATCATAGATCCTCAAAGTACTTACGAACAAGAAAAGTTATAAGCAGAAACTAGTATTTATCTCTCTTGCCTGGCACTCAAACCCTCACTGACTGTGACTCCTACTGTCCCTCCAACTTTACATCCCAGTAACCTGCTAAAAGCAATGGCTTGCTTTACTCAGGCTGTAAACTCATTCACCACTCTAAAACCATGCCACAAGCAATGTATCTCTGCATATTACAGCTATCATTTTGGGAGACCTTATCACGTACCAGGCCCTTTATCCATATTAGCTCATCAAATATTCACAACACTCCAAGTGGTCCTTATTATTTCCTATCCCAACCCCTAGAGGAAAATGATGCTTAGAGTTATGAGCCACAGGCCACATATCCAGTAAGAGGAGGGAGCGGGAATTTGAATCCAGAGTCTGTGCTTATTCTCTATAGACTATCTTCTCAAAGTTGAGCTGACCCACCTGCCATCTCCTTGGCTTGAAAGAGAATAGTCTTTTCTATATTTAAAGGATTTCTGTACTATTTTAACATTCATATTTTTTCTCTTGTAGAGCTGTTTCAATATGTATTTGCATAAAGAAAGCTATGGTATGAAAAAGAAGGCAAGACATGTAATGGAAAAAGCACAGATTTAGGCATCAGACAGACCTGAGTTGAATCCTGGCTCTGTCTCATACCCAGTGTGTAATTTATCCTGAGTCTTCCTAATCTTTAAAGTGAGGTTAAAATGATTAAACAAGAGAAGCCTATATATAATACATAGTAAATAATAGAGTTTCGTTTACTTCACATTATGAAGCATTACCTGGTCATATCCCATCCCTCGAAAGTTAACGATCCATTCCCATTCTGTACTACTACTGTCTCACAAAAAGAACTCTCACACAGTGTACTTAGCAATGTTGGAATTATTAATTTCTTTTTCTCTGTCACTAAATTGAGCTCCCTGCAGGCAAAGACTGAGACCTATTTATCTCTACATTGCCTAGCATGGTAGCTGGCATATATCCATACTCAGTAAATGTTTGCTAAATGAAATAATTGTAGATATAATAAGTGTTTATAGGATTGCAGAGAAGAAATCATTTGCAGCTTGTGTTGTCCTGAATTGGTTGGGGAAGGCCAGCTTTAGCTGGGCCATGGGTAGCACCTCAATAGGTAGAAAGAGAAAAGGGAAAACCTTCTAGGCAGGGTAGATAGAATATCCTATAAAAAGTAATGGACATAGTAAAGAACAAAAATGATTTGAGATCCTTCTTACCTAGGGTAATGGATCAGGGTGGAGTAAGTAAGGAAGGGGACCTTTTCAAGCAAAAACTGGAAAGGTAGCTAGGAGCCAGATCAGGAAGTATAGAGGAACATAAGTGCAGTATGGCACTCACATTAGCTGAAAGCAGGTATGAGCACACAGATGAACAAGGGGCTACCAGCATGCCCCATAGGCTCCAGAAATCTTGCAGGTGTGTAAACTGAAAAAGATGAAAATAATTATCGCTTCATCAATAACTCTTTCAGTGTTTACTGAGCACCTTGTGAGGGCTCATAGAACATGAGGAATAAAATATGGTGCCTCCTTTTCTGCTCGAGTGGGTTTTAACATTAGGGATTCACCCCTTCTGCTTGTCAAAAATAGAATGAAGGCTGGGCATGGTGGCTCACGCCTGTAATCCTAGCACTCTGGGAGGCCGAGGCAGGAGGATCGCTCAAGGTCAGGAGTTCAAGACCAGCCTGAGCAAGAGTGAGACCCCGTCTCTACTATAAATAGAAAGAAATGAATTGGCCAACTAAAAATATATAGAAAAAATTAGCCGGG
>CAUYPO010100301.1:0-41834 GCA_963574435.1 Cheirogaleus major | reverse complement strand
CACTCTGTTGCCCGGGCTAGAGTGCCATGGCATCAGCCTAGCTCACAGCAACCTCAAACTCCTGGGCTCAAGCGATCCTCCTGCCTCAGCCTCCCGAGTAGGTGGAACTACAGGCACGAGCCACCATGCCTGGCTAATTTTTTCTATTTTTAGTTGTTTGGCTAATTTCTTTCTATTTATAGTAGAGATGGGGTCTTGCTCTTGTTCAAACTCCTGAGCTCAAGCGATCCTCCTGCCTCGGCCTCCCAGAGTGCTAGGATTACAGGCGGGAGCCACACCGCGCCCGGCCCTGTGCAGGACTTCTTAAGCCCCTACGGGTCTGCTCGCCCCCAGACCCGACATGGCTCCCCCACATTGCAGACGGAGAGAGGAGGTGGCGGCCACAGCGTGTGCCCACCACCCTGCCCTGCCGCCTGCGCCCAGCGCCGATGCCCCATTCTCAGTGGCGGCTGAAGCCTGCCCGACAGCCGGCGTCTATTTTTGTATTAGCAGAAGCGGTGGGAATTATCACCTGCCTGACCCTGGCTGCAGCCAGCCAGACACCGTCACCTGCTGCCTGGGCCCAGGGCCTGGAAGCTTCCGCAGGGTGGGGCTGGGGAGACGGGCTTGTTCAGCTCGAGGCCTCTGCTGACCCTGCCGCCCCGCTGGCTCCCCGCGGGTGGCCTCCAGGCTCTGCCTCCCAGTCCCCACGCTGGGGTCCCGGGGGGCCTGGGCCTGAGCATCCCTTGGTCCCCAAACAGAGGAGGGGCAGAAGGTCACGCAGATGTGCTAAGAGCTCTGGGCAGGTCACCTGCACTCCCTGGGCCTTGGTGCCCAGGTGGGCTGACACGCACCTTGCCCCCGGCTCCGGGGACTGAGGGAAGGACACACAGGAGCCAGGTGGCAGGTGCCCTGCCCGGAGACGCCCTCCCTCTCACTGATCTCGGCTGGGCCTCCCGGAGCACTCTTGCCACCCCACCCTAACTGCCCCCATTGATCAGATGGCAGAGGAGCAAACTGAGGCACGGAGGGCCGTGTGACACCCCCACGGGTGCACTGGGGAGAGTCGCCAAGCTCGGACGGGACCGAGTGGTCAGCTCCAGGCCCCCGGCCACCCGCCTGGGGGAGAGCTGGCTTCCGGGGCCCCAGGATGATCCCTCCATGGCCACAGCCTGGTCAGTCCCTGTGGGAACTCCAGGCCCCGAGGGGTGCGAGGCGGGAGGTCAGGCTGCCCCCCAAGACAGAGGCTCCGGGACGTGGCCCAGCCAGGCGGACTCCCTCCCCTCCCCCATCGTCCTTCCTGGACAGACGAGGCCAGGTGGCAGCGCAGGGCATCTCCCGGTTTAGGTGCACACGGCTGCTGGCCATGCCCCCACGTGTACAAACTCGGGCGCACACACGTGTCCCTGCTAGCACACACGTGTCCCGTCCCGGGAGCTCTGCTCACCGAGGTGCCGATGGCGTTCCCGCAGCTCCCGGGGGTCCAGGGCGCGGTAGGGGTCTCGGAAGTGGTGGGCCACGGCCATGTCCTCCAGGCGGTAGTGCGGGGGCGGCGTGGGGTGGGGCGGCCCGTTGCTGGGGCTGTAGCGCTGGGCGGGGCTCAGGGTGCAGGGCCGCTTGCCCAGGTGCTCGGGGAGCAGCGGGTCCCGGTCCGACCCGTTCTCTTTGGTCCTACCGCGAAGAGCAGGTGGGGGCGGGGCGGCGTGGGGAGCGGGGAGACAGGGTGGGCAGAGAGAAAGGGGGTGTGGGGGAGACAGACACAGAGGATCAGACCAGCTCCCGGCGCCCAGCCCCACCGCCCCCCACTGCTCCCGGGGCCCGACCTCCTGCGGCAGGAGACACCTGTGCACCCCTCGGACGGCAGGGACAGCATGTCTGTGGCAGGCACCGAGGGCCCTGCCTGGGGACCTCGGACTGCTGGATGCTCGAGGTCTACGTCCAGCACGGAGGGCGTCTCTGCCAGACAGACTCCCCGCCTGGGGCCCCGGGGCAGCGGGTCCACGGCCCACGGGTCCACGCCCACAGGTCCACGGCCCACGGGAATCCACGGCCCACGGGTCCACAGCCCACGGGATCCACGGCCCACGAATCCACGGCCCACGGGGAGGCCACTGACGCGCTGGCCTGGTCGGCGGCCCCTCCCCAGCCCGTCCACTCGCCTGCCTGGGACGCAGGACAGTGTCTGGCGGGCGCTGGTCCCGGGAGGTTCCCCAGAGGTGAGCGGGAGGGAGCCGGCGCGGCGGGTACCTGTCCGGCGTCCTCCTCTTGCCGTTCTCGTTGGCGTCCAGCAGGAGGTCGGTGGGGGTGGTGGGGGAGCCGGCGCTGGCGTCCAGCAGCAGCTGCTCGTGCTGCGCCAGGTACTGCGCGGGCGTCTGCTTGGCCAGGCGGGCGCAGTGCAGGAGCTCACGCTGCAGCAGCGGCAGGTTGGCCTGCGGGGCAGGAGGGCGGCTTGGGTGAGGGGCCCCGCCCGCGTCCCAGCCTCGCCAGGGCACACAGCGATCTGGGGTGCAGGGGACTCGGGGGTGCAGAGGACTCTGGGGTGCAGGGCATTCTGGGGTGCAGGGGACTCTGGGGTGCAGGGGACTCTGGGGTGCAGGGCATTTTGGGGTGCAGGGGACTCTTGGGTGCAGGGGACTCTTGGGTGTAGGGCATTCTAGGGTGCAGGGGACTCTGGGGTGCAGGGGACCCAGGCCCAGATTCTGGTGTCCCTGGCGGGGGCCTTCCATGTCACCGAGTCCCTCCCGTGGTGTAGTGTGGGGAAGGCGTGGGCGCCGTGGTGGCGGGAAGATGCCAGTCAGTCTTCCCCACCTGCACCCTGGCCACGTGGGTACCACGTCGTCCAGGCCACAGAGGAGGACACGGGGGCTCAGAGGGGCAGCAGCCCGCCCAGGGCACACAGCTAACGGCATGGACCAGCTGGGGCGGAACCCGCGTGTGGCTGCTTGCAGGGTCTCAGCTCTGGACCCCGACGTGCACGGATGGGACCACACGGAGTCGGCCCCGCCCTGTCCACGTCCTGCTGGTTTCCAGCCTCAGCCCTGCAGGAAGCCGGGTGCTGGGTGTGGAGCGTCAGCACACGTGGACGTTACCACCGGCGACGCCGTTGCGACTTGGCTGTGTTTGGGGGGCCGGGCACCCCAGCACGGGGTTGAACGATTGTCGGGCGCAAAGGACCCGCACAGACCCCGCCTCTGCCACCCTGCGTTCACCCGTCCCCCCGCCTGCTGCGCCGGGCTCCTCACATCCTTCCGCGAAGCCTTCCCAGAGCCACGGAGGGCAGGCGGCCCCGAGCGCTGGCCGTGGGCCCGGTGGCAGGCCGCCCGCGGGAGCCAGCGGTTCCAAGTATTTGTAAATAAATGCAACCCCCAAGGTTCCCAGGCGTCTCCAAGCTGCCGCGGCGGCTCCTCCTGCCAGCCCTCCCCAGCCTCCGTGAGCGCAGCCACCCGGGCCCGCGGCAGCCTGTTTTCCGTCTGGGCAGCTGAACACGGGCCAACCGCCATCTGTCCAACACATTAGGGGCGTGAGCCAGGACAGAGGTCCCGGGAGGTCTAAGGAGTCAGACATCTCCCCTCCGCCCGGCAGGCACCGCTGGCCACCGGCAGGGCAGTGGAAACATCTGGATTCCAGCGGGCTCGGGCCAGCCAGGAGCCCGGGGCACAGTGTAGGGCTGGCGGGTGGCGCGGCTTCTCCCAGCGTCTGCCGTGCCAGGGAGGGCTCAGGAGGGGCTGCAGGGACCCCAGTGTGCGGCCCCCCCCAGTGTGGGGCTCCCCCAGCACAGAGAGTGGTGGAGGCAGCCACCCCACCCCCATCCCCAGGGCGCCCCAGGAGGGTCCCAAGGAAAATGCTGGACAAACCAAGCAGGTCACGAAACACTCCTGGACCCAACGCCACCCTCTGACACTGTCCTCTTCCCAGACGGGACCTCAGGCCGAGGGAAGTTCATATTTGCAAAGACAACGAGGGCAGCATCGGCTGAGCGATGGGGGTTTGTGACGTTTCTGGGGCTCTAAGCACCTCCGCTAAAGCCTGCCCCACCGTGGGCTCTGCAGGTGGCCCGCCCAGCGTCGCCACCCGGTGGCTGTGTGGCCACAGGCAGCTCACTTGACCTCTCTGATCCTGCCTCATCTGCAGACGAGCTGTGGAAACCCTGAGGGCTCCTTCCCACAGCCTGCGGGGTGCGTCCTCACCCCACTCGCGGAAGGACCCACGTCGGAGCCTGGCAGGCCCCCGGGCTGCACTTTCAGGCTCAATTTGTGCCTTTTCTAGGGCGATGTCGCTGAGACCAGGCTGGAGGGTGTGCCTCGGTGGGCCTGGGGGGCTGTGAATGCTCAGGAAGGGGCCACTCCCGTGTCCAAGCCACGGACAGAACCCTGAGGCCCCAGAGGTGGCCGCTGGGGGTCACCCCTGCCAGGTCTGTGTCCAGCCCCGTAAGGCTGGGCCCTCCCACCGCAGTGTCTAACGTGGCGGCAGCCATAAGCTGGGGAAGACCGCAGGGCCAGGGCTCGACCGGCACCTGGGCACAGAACTGGCCGCGGTGTACTTTATTTTTATTTCTGATCCTCCCAACTTCGCCCCAGAAGCTCCGGGTCAGGGAGACCGAGAGGCCTCGTGTCCCTGACGACCTGCCGGCCGCGTGCCCGGCCCCCAGCTGGCCCGCGTAGCCTCGCGAGAGCTCTGTGTGCAGAGGAGAAACTGAGGCAGAGAGGGCCCTACACAGAGCAGTGCTGGACCCGGGGGTGTCCCGCCCGGTGCCATGCCGGGGCGTGGGTGGGGGTCCCCAGGGCCTGCCAGGAGGCGCGGAAGGCAGCGAGATGTCTCCCCACTCCTCGGGAAAACCAGGGCGTCTGTACAAACCCTGGCCCGAAAGAACAGGCAGGCGCTGTGCCCCCAAGATGGGCGGTGGTGGGGGGTGGGGAGTCAGCAGTGAGTTAAAGAGGAGCCAGGGGACAAGGGGACAAGGGGGCGGCCACTGACGGACTGCAAATGGCGCCAGGCGTAGCTTCCTGCTGGCCAGTGGCTCCTCCTCTGTGGGCGTGGGCAGGAGGGAGGGGTGTGGGTGTGACATGGGGGGGTCCCCCCTGGTGAGGGACTGGACGGGTCGGGGACCGGCCAAGGCCGTGGGCTCCGGAGTGGGACGGACCAGCTGTGAGCCGGGCTCCGGGCCTCAGTTTCCCGCCTGCTCGTCGGGACCAGCGGTCGTGGCTTTGCCACCCCCTGTGCAGGGTCCGGGAGGTGCCAGGAGCCTTCTGGAGCCTTCCTGCTCTAAGGGACCTTAAAGTCCTGATGTCGACCATGCCCGACATGCGCCGGACGTGCCAAGTTCGGACACGCATCCCTCACGCAGACCCCCGCGAGCTGAGAGTGGTTCCCGTGTTGCAGCTGCAGAAACCGAGGCACGGAGCACTTGCATGGCCCTGGGCCGTGGCTGCCAAGTGGCAGGGGTGGGCTCACACGGGGACTGTCTGGTTTGGTTTGTCCTCAAGGTGCCCGGCCGCCCCCCACCCCAGGGCTGCGGAAGGCCACGGCGCTCAGCGTGGCCCTGTGGTGGCCGGACCAGCTCCCCCCGGCTAAGCTCTGTGGACCTGACCGTGGAGCAGCTCAGCACAGGAGGGTCACGTGGCCAGATACACGTGGGATCGCTTCTCCCTCATCCCTCAGAGACACGCCACCGCCGTGGGGGAGTAGGGGGCGCAGAGATCACGCTGGCCGGACTCTGCCTGTGCCTGTCCCACCTCTGTGTGCACACGGATCGCCGGCGCCTGTTCAAGCGCAGGCTTCGCCTCGGTGGGTGTGGCCGGCCCAGAGCCTGCCCGGCTGAGCGCACAGGCGCCGCCGCCCAGGGCTCCTCCTCCGAGCTGGACCGCACCACCCCCTTCTCTGACACTTCCTCATGCCCACCACGCACCCAGCTACATGTCTGCCCGTCTCCTGCTTGCGGCTGCGTCCCTGAGCCTCACGGTACCTGGCGCATCGCTCAACAACGACAGAACCAACCGGGGGCTCTGCCACGCCGCGCCGCGCCGGTCCTATCGGCCACCAGTCTGCAGCCCTCGTCAGAGGACCAGCCCCGACCGGTCGGCGCCGTTCCCCGGGAGACCAGGGCCCAGAGAGTCCCGGGTCTGCCAAGAGCGATGCCCCACCAGACGCTGGCAGGGGATGGGCCGGGGCCTTCCGGGGGGTCCCGCCGTTACCTTCAGGAAGGGAATGACGAAGGGCCGCAGCGGGAAGTTGGTGGCCTCCTGGAGCTTGGAATGGAACTCCTCGATGGTCAGAGTCGAGTTCTGGGGTAGAAGAGCCGCCGCCCGTCAGCGCGGCCATCCCGGGAGGGCCCCGGGCAGCGCGAGAGCCAGCCCGCCCCGGCCGCTGGCATGCAGCCCGCCCCGGCGTGGCCGTCCCCCGCGGAACCCGCGTGTCCCAGGGCCCCCGACTCACCACCAGGCCCAGCACGAGCGTGCGCACGCGCTCGCCGATCTCCGGGGAGATGTCGCCGCCGAACTGCTGCAGCGTGGCGAGGAAGCGCTTGAGCTTGCAGAGCTGCCGCGCCCCGCAGGCCGGGGGCAGGTGCTGCGTGGACAGCGCGGCCGAGGACGAGGTGGCCGGGCCATTGCTGAAGCCGCTGGGCGTGGACGGGGCCCCGCTGACGGCCGTGGGCGAGTGGCTGCTGCCGTTCATCACTGCGGGGGGAAGGCGGCGTGAGCGCCGGGCCCGGACACACGCGGCGGCGTGGCGTGGCCGCGCCCGGGATGTGCACAGCAGTGGCACGCGGTGACAAGACACGGCACGGTGTCGAGGGCGTGGGTGACGGCGTTACAGTGATGTGACGGCACCAAAGGACAATGGCGGCGATGACGATGGCGTTGGCGACAGTGACCGAGGTGGCCACGATGTCAACAGCAATGGGGACAATGAGGAGACAGGGGACAGCGGTGACGAGGGTGACGGGGGGGGGGTTCTAGGTCCTCGTGGGGCAGCTGTGCCCAGTGTCACCTGTCTGTCCTCCCAGCACGCTAGGAGGGACACATGCACCTCGCTACAGATGTGGACACTGGCACCCGAGGAGGGACGCCCTCACCCCGGGGTCCCCACTGGCGGTGGCCGTGGCATGACCTTGATCTGAGTGTGGCCTGGGGTCCACACCAGCCCTGGCCGTACCCCGGGCCGCGGTCAGGCCCTTTCGCCCCCGTCAGGGCCTCGGCGTCTCCCGGCGGGACCTGCTGGCTCACATCCCCCTGTCTGGGGCTGCAGGGACTCAGGAGGTAAGTTGTTCACCCCCCCACAAGGCTGGGGACCGTCACCTCTGCAATGACAGCCCCAAGCAGCGCCCCCAGGGGCCTCCCCAGCCCGGAACAGCGGCTCAGGGCTCCCAGAGCGGCAGCGGGGCCGGGGCACCCAAGGACAGGCGGACGCCGGCGCACACGGGCCCTGGCGGTGCTGGCTGAGGACACGCGGGTGACCTGAGGGACAGCTGGCGGTCGGGGTGCAGGGGCCGGCGTGCCAGCCTGGCTCTGCCCGCGGGGTCAGCATCCAGGGCCCTGCCTGACACCTGAGGCCGCTGTGGAGTCTCGGGGCAGGTCAACCTTGGGTGACAGAGCCTAAGCCATCTCGTGACCCGGCCGCCTGCACCCCACGCCCCGGCCTCAGGAACGTCTGCAGATAGGTCAGAGGTCACAGGGCTCCCAGGGCCCTCGGTGGCGAGGAGGGGACCGGCCACCTCCGGGAGACCCAAGGCCCCCACACCTCAGCCCAGCCTGCGGCACTCGGCCCGGACACGCTCCCCACTCGCGCCTCCCGGAACCAGCCCTGACTCCACGTCACCCTCCCCACCGGCTCCCACACGCACGCCTCTCAAGCACTCCGCCGCGGCCCCTCCCTGTCCGGCGGGTCTGCGCAGCGCTGTGCCCCCGCTCCTCGCCGGGCGCAGGTGCTCAGAGCCTCCCACCCCGCAGGCCCAGCTCCTCCTGGGCTCAGCCACGTCCTGGCACCTGGCGGGGCCTGTGCCGGAGACACCTGGGAAGTGGTTCCCTCTCCCTGCTCCGCGGGGCCCGGCTGCCCCGGCCAGGCCCGCCCTGCCCATCCGGGAGGGGCTGACCGCTGCTGACCGGCCTCCAGAGCTGTGGCTCTCACTGGGTCCAGTCACTTCCGCACCCACCGCAGGCCGGGGGGACCCTCCCCGTGGGCGCCGGAACCGGCCCCCACTTGCACCGGGCGCCTTCCCGCCCTAACCCTGAGGCTAGACGGCGGCACCGGCGTCCTCCGGCTCCAGGGTCCAGGCCCCACTGGCAAATGCCGCTCCCCACGGCCGGGCCTGGGTGGGGCTGGCGGGGGCTGGGGGCGCACCCTGCACATGCAGACTGCACCGCCATCACAGGCCCCCCCTGGGGCAGGAGAAGACCAGCAGGGCGGCCTAGCTCTGAGAGGTGACCTCCCGCCACGGCCTCCACACAGGCCGAGCGACCACTCGGGGGGTCTCGGGCCCCGGGTGCAGCAGGACCTGAGCTCAGCTGTCCGCGGTGGTGGGGTGGGCAGACGTGCCACTGTTAGGGCCTCCCGGGACAAAGCCCTGGTCTGCCTTCCTTCCCCTCCACCCCGGGCCGTGCTGTCACCGCTGCAGGGCAGAGGCCGGGACACCAAGTGGCCACACGCTCAGGGCCCCGCAGACGCCCCAGGCCGTGAGGACATTAAGCCCGACGCAGGCTGCTCTAAAGAGCCCCGGGAGGCCCCAGGTGAGGAGCCGGGTCCTGCCGCCAGGCCCGGATGTGCCGTGTGGGTCGGACTCGGGCCTGGCCTCAGTTTCCCCATTTGCGAGTGCCCCTCGACCCACCCTGAGTTCCACGGGGGCTGCAGGGGTCCCATCTTGCTGCACACGCCCCTGGCGTGTCTCCCCAGTGCCCTGAGACGCCCGGCGGGGTTTATGTGCAGACGTGTTGATTCTGCCCAGGGACGAGAGCCCCCCACCGCGCAGGGTTCTGGAAACCACCCCCCCCTGGCTGAAGATGGCACAAAACTCGAGCGTGTGAGCTGCCTCGCCCGACGGACGGGCTGAAGGACTGGAACCCAGGGGCTACCGGGGCTCTGAATCCTTCTCAACACAGCTGCCCCCGAGACACACGTGCGAGTGGAAACCTGCTTGCCGCCCCTGGTCTGAACGATCTTGGAAGCTCTGGGGGCGCAGGACAGACGCGCAGCCGCGACGGCCTGGGGGGGCGCCACAATCCCCGGCTCCCCTCCCGTCGGGGCGGACGGCGGCCCCAGTCTCTCCCCTCTAGGCTCTGCCCGGAGGACCCACTGTGGCACTGTCTTCCCCTCGCTGGCGAGCTCCAGCTGACTCCGCGGTGGACGCTAACACTGAGGACGGCCACTCAGTGCCACCAGGCCAGGCCGGGAGGTGGCCTGTCCCCACGGGAGACGTCCCCATAGCAGGAGGTCCCTCTCAAGGCCAAGCTGGACAGTCACCAGGGGTCTGGACCTTCCGGCGGCTTCTAAGACACGGTGCCGTCCGAGCCGCCTGCCCCCACCGCCAGCCCCCGGCTCCCTGCGGTCCGCTCACCAGCCTTGCCCGGGTGCCGGGGTCCTGCCGCGGCCTGTGCACCGCCTGCTGCCCGACTCCCGCCCGCGGGCGGGCTCAGCACTTGCTAAAGAGACGCCGAAAATAGCCCCGGCACAAGTGCCTTCGCTCCCGCAACAGGTGTGTTACTAAGTTAGACCACACACGTGTCCCGGGTGAGGTCTGGGGGCACACGCCAGCAGCCCCACGGCTCCCCCGGCCTCAGGGCCCCGCAGGGGTCGAGCTGGGACAGGGGACCCTGCAGGCAGCCCCTCCCCCTGCCCTCCCTGCCCAGGGACTCCGGCAGCTCCCTGGACCTGGGAATTGACCGGCACTGTCACCGAGCCACACGGCCGATGACGACAGCCCCGGTGCAGGGCTGCGTGCCACACGCCAGCACACGGCCGCCACGGCCCCGCACATCAGCAGTGACAGAGACAGCAGCTTAGGATACGAGTAACGCGAAGGGGCCGTCGTCCTTGTTCTCAGAGCCCGGCAGCCACGCTGCGGCCACGCCAGGCTGTGCCGCTCAAATGGCTGGAACCGGATGGGCCGGCGTCCGCCTGGTGGCTTGAGTGTGGTGCGGCCGCGAGGCCGGCTGGTGAGGCCGGCTGGCGAGGCCGCTACGTGTCGCCCCTGAAAAGCTTCCCTGTACTGAACGCCCGCCGCGGGCCAGACGCTCTGATGGAACGTCCCTCGTGACTCGTGTCCGCCAGGCTCCAGCATGTGCCAGGCCTCCCGTGTCCCCTCCCAGCTGCCCGCGTCGCCCTCGGCACTAAGCGCCGAGAATGCTCCTTTTTTACAGGTGGGGAAACTGAGGCACAGGGGGTCGCACCTGCCCAAGGACTCCGTGTGGGGTGGGGGCTGCACGCAGACAGCTGCCCCACTTCTCAGAACCCTGGGATCAGCCTCACTCGCCCTGCCGTGCCGCTGGGGAAAGAGCCGCCCAGAGAGGCTGCCCACCTGCCTGGGGCCACACAGCATGTGGTGCAGGGTCTGTGGACTAGGGGCCCTGTCGCTCTGCCCTCCGGGACCTGCCCCTCTCGGAGCCCCTCTCGAAGGAGGCAGGACTCGCGGGGTGGACGCCACGTGGGCGCGGGGCGGTGGGTGGAGGGCCGTGGCCTCCCCCGGGGAGGGCCGTGGTCCCTGGCACGTTACTTACAAAGACAGACCATGGACCACTTTAAGCAGCCGTGGAAGCGGCCGTGGGGCAGCGCCGGCGCAGGCCCGTCCTCTCGATCTGCGAGCAAAATAAGAACAGGCTGTCAGGAGGGGCGGACGGGCGGCCCTGCTCGCGGCGTGGCAGCGGTCTGGGGGCTTGGACGCTGCCACCACCTGGGCCTCCACTCCCCTCTCTGGGCCTCAGTTTCCCTCTGTAAAATATCGGGGCTGGGCTAGGGGCTCACTGAGGCATCTGCGAGAATCCTGGCCTCTCCTTCACCCTATTGCATGGGGTGGTTTCTCTTTCTTTCTTCTTTTTTTTAGTGGAGACGGGGTTTCACTCTTGCTCAGGCTGGTCTCAAACTCTAGACCTCAAGCGATCCTCCCGCCTCGGCCTCCCAGAGCGCTGGGATTACAGGCGTGAGCCACCGTGCCCGGCCAGCCTGGTTTGGTTTTTTAAAACCCTCTTCCCAGAAGGTGCCTGGCGACCCATTGGCACCATCCTCAAGGGACCTGCAGCCCAAACTGTGTGTTTTAAAAGTGACTTGAGATTCAGGACTTAGAGTCTCTAAAATAAGCCCCATGGTGGAGCAGGCTTGGGAGAGAAAGCCCCAAACAGGAAGGAGGATTTGATTTATCGGAGCTGAGTGGGCAGAAGCCGCAGGGACACAGTCTGCAGCTCTGTAAGATAGTGAGCCCCCCGTCACAGGGGCAATCAAGGTGGGATGGAACCCAGCCGTAGAGGAGCCGGTCTGGGTCCCTGCACCTTCCCAGAGTCCTCTCTTCTCTCAGCCTCCTGCCCACCCCACCAGCCACGCCGCGATGGTCCCGCACAGCCCAGGGCAGTCACCGCGCAGGAAAGACCGTGGCCAGCAACTTGCGGTTCCAGGTCAGTCTCTCATCAGCTCGGCTCAAGGCCGATCCCCGGGGAAGCTCCGGCGGAGCTGCGGGGCCTGCTCGAGGGTGGCCACCAGCCAGGTGCGGGGACGTGGTCAACCACCCGGCTTTCCGGGGGTCAGGGAACAAATCTGAGGCCACCTGGGGGCGGCTGGAGCCTGGGACGGATGTTCCTGACAATCGATGGAACCAAAGCGTCGGCTCAGAAAAGAAAAAAAACTCCTTGTGTCTTCATACGCTCTGTGTTCTTTAAATAGAGCCACGTCTTCCACCCTGGAAACGTGACCCGGCGTGGGGTGAGCGCTGAGGGGCTGGAGGGACCCCGAGTCACACACGCCGGCTGCCCGCACATCTGTTCTCGGGCCTCAGCTGGTCCCGACTGGGAACCTCTGGTCCAGCGCTCTCGGGACAGACAGACACAGCAGGTGGGGCGGGGGAGGGGCAGCCGCGGAGGTCAGGGACCAGGCCCCGAGCCCACGCAGACCACGGAACGGTCTCTCTGGCCCTGGCACAGGGGCCGAGCACATTCTGGGGGCATCGCTATCCCGGGTTGTTCACCCCCAGCCTCGCTCCCGGGAGCTGCGGCCCTCACAGCCGACCCCCTTCCCCCTGGGCTGAGTGGAGACAGGTGAACGGGACACAGGCCGGCAGCCCCTCCCCTCTGCCCACGCAGCTAGACGTGGGCGGACACAGCTCAGTGGACAGAGATGCCCACGGTTCAGCCCCACGGTGAGGACTGGTCTGCACGACAGAGAAGAGTGACCCCAGCCCGGCCACGTTGCCACGTGAGAATGCCACGTGAGAAAGTTCAGCCAACCTCCGCACCAGAACGCCACGGCCGGCGTGGGCAGACATGGGACCCACATGGCCAGGTCCAGCAGAACCGCTGAGCGCTGAGTCCGGACGGCCACAGCCCCATCCTGGCCGTAGGAGGAGGGCCGGGCCCATTCCCGTCTCCACGCACCTCGGTGCCCTGGCTTGGACCAGCCCCTGCAGAGAGCCGGAAACTTCTAGTCGAGTTGCAGGTGCAGGGAGGGGGTGTCAGGCCGCTAAGCTCCTACTGTGTGCCGGACGCTGCACTGGGCACGTTCTCAGACGTCCCTGCCTCCGGGCGGCCGCACCTGGGAGCAGGTGGTGTGGCCACACTCACCAGCCCGGCTCAAAGCCAGCGTCCCACAGACGGGGCAGCCCAGCCTCACACCTGCCGCCTGACCAACAGCCAGTGTCTTTACTCAGGTGGGAGGTGGCCACTCCACCCACCCTGGGGGCAGCCCACAGCCCGCCCTGCCCACCTTCCAGGCAGAGGAAGCAGCGGACGGGCTGAGGAAGCAGCTTGTCCTGGCCTGGGGAGGACCAACGGCCACCAGGACGAGGAATTCGAGGCTCCTCCCACAGAGAGGGGCTTCATTTGGGTTCCAGAGCCCGGGCTCTGGCTTCTGCGTGTGGGGGTGGCACGTGGACCCCCCATCACCACCAGGAACACGGAGGGCACACTCCCAGCTCTGGCCTCGGTGGGGCAGGGAACACTGTCTCCCCGACACCGGCCTAAGCCTGGGGGCTCCCTCTTCCCAACCACTTGGGACCCCAACGTCACTGGGTCACAAGCTTCTTTCCTAAGAGAAAAGGTGCTCCAATGGCGGCTGTGCAGAGAACCAGCCGCCCCTGCCCCAGCGGACCCGGAAGCCCACCCGGAGCGGCTGAGTGCGCCCAGCAGGCCCAGCCCACCTGCCCAGGGCCCACGAGGTCCCACCCGCCCTGCCCAGCCACGGGCCCCAGCGCTCGCCAGTCCTCAGCCCTGCGGAGGCTGCAGAACTCCTGCAATCGGAGGCTCTCGCGGGGCCTGCGCTCAGGGGACCTGCTGTGCCCCTGGGGAGGTCCCCGTCCCTCTGTGTGTGGCAGGTGGCACCCTCAGCATGCAGGAGCCAGCCCTGCTCTGGGGACGTGGGCCCCAGGCCCCGAGAGGTCCGGGAGGTGCCCGGCGTAGGAGAGGTGGGACCGGAACCTCCAAAGCTCAGCTCTTGGCGACCACGGACCCCCCTCCTAGGCCCAGCGGCGGCAGCGTTTGCTGGTTCAGGCCGAGAGTTCGGAATGTCACATCCTGCGGGGGCTCCCCGGAGGCGGCGGCGGTCCCCCTGCCCAGGGTGGGGGTCACTCACCCGTGTGCGGTGTGAAGGATGGGGGCCGTGCGGCCCCCTGGGAGGCGGCGGGCGGCGGGGGCGGCATGGCAGGTGGCGTGGCCCGGGGCTGCGCCTTCACCTCCGCGGGGGAGTCGGGCATCGCTGCGTCCTGCTCCTGCCGTGGGCTGCGGCCAGACCGGGGGGAGAGAGAGACAGAGCGTGAGGAGGGTGAGGAGGGTGAGGAAGGCCAGGGAAGAGGCTCTGGCCTGCGGTTCCCAGCCAAGGCCCCCCGGCACTGGTCTGGGGCCTGAGCACACAGGCTTGGGTCAGCCTGTGCCAGGTGGGCCGGCAGGGCACAGGTGACAGGTGATAGGTAGGCACCTTCAGGGTGCGGCTGCACCAAGGAGCCCCCAGGCCTGTGTTTCCTGTAGCCCAAGGACCGGCAGCGCCCAGGCCGAGGTCCGTGTTCCACCTGCGCCAGCACACACAGTGCGGCCAGACAGGTGCCGCCTCCCCACCCCGATCCCTTCAGCAGGTCTGTTCCGGGCCCGGGAATCTGGATTCCGGACACGGTCCCAGGGAGGCTGCTGCTAGCAGGGAAGCAGTTCTGGGTCCTCTGCTGTCAGACACGGCCAGCCCCCTGGGAGAGGCGTCTGCCCAGGGTGGGAGGCACCTCTATTTAACCCTCTCCCGCCTGGGTGAGGCGGTGCCCAGCCAAGGCGGGGAAGTGTCGATCTCAGGAAGTTCCTGCCCTGGCCACGCGGACCGTGGCCGCCATCGGTCAGCACCACCTGGACACGGCAGCGGTCAGGCCCCGAGGCTCAACATGGATCCCACGTGGCCTGAGCTCACGCAAGCGTGAGGCACCTGCCCAGTGCGGGGAGCCCAGGAGGGCTGGACCGGAGCCTCCCCTTGAGCGTCTGGGGGTGCCCTGCATGGGGCTCACGCCAGGCTGGGAAGACCCGGGGGCCTCGGCTCAGACCCCCCCACCGGCCGTGGTGAGGACAGGGCAGTGCCCACACTCCCCTCCTCCTGACAGCTGTGGGGGCCCGGCCCGGGCCAGGGCCAGCGTTTGGGCGCGTGACACCCGCCCACCATCACTGTGACCACCGTCAGCAGGTGCAGAGATGAGGCGTGGCCCGGCCCACCGGCCTCTCTGGGTGGAGATTAATACATGACTTTTCCGGAGATCACACGCCAGACTCCGTGCAGCCCTCACCTAATCTCCCACCCGCCCATCGCACAGGGGGATAAAAGCTCGGGGGGCTCAGGCCGTGCCAGCGTCCCAGTGCAGGTGGGCGGGCGCTGGGCAGCCACCCAGGCCGCGGGGAGGTCCGGGGTCCCTTGGGGATGGCGGGGTGGGGTGGCAGCCGGTGGCAGCAGCCACCCAGGCCGCAGCACCTGTCCCTCCCGAGGGCGCCCGCCCGGCCTCTCCACCCGCCTGTCAGCGGCTGACGGCCTGGCACAGGTGTGGCCGCAGCTGTGGGGCCCGTCACCGCGGTGCCGGCTGCAGGGCGGGCGGCCAGGCCCCAGTGACGACCAAAGAAGGCAAACGTGGCCGGCTGCCCTGCGGGGTGCAGCCCGTCCCGACCCGCCTCGTCCAAGCAGGCTGCCCTTGGGCTCGCGTGGGCGGGACGGGCAGGGACAGGGCCAAGGGCTGGCACTGGGGACACAGGCCAGGATGCAGGGGACGATGCCCGTCTGGAGTTTCCAAAGCCCTTTGTGGAGGCGGCCTCGGTTGAGCCGTGAGAATCGAAGGAAACTGAGAAGCGGGGAGAACGCCCAGCCGGGTGGCGGAGGGCAGGCTGGCGGGTGCCGGGCAGGCGCGTCACGCCACCGGGAGACTGGGCCACCCGGGTCACGGAGCCCCGTTACCCCGGACCGCCACGGCTGCCACCCAGCAAGCGCCCGCCTCGCGCCACCTGCCACAGCAACGTTCTGGACACCCAGGCCAGGACAGACAGTGCCCGGCTGGCGCCCGACGGCCGCGGGGACTGAACGCCGCTTCCCCTTGGGCAGAAAAGAAAGCGAGGCGGCCAGCGCCGTCCGCTACCGAGGAGACCTGGAGGCTCTGCCTGGGCGCTTCCCAGACGCCGATGACTCCATCAGCCCATTTCCCAGGAAGGTCCAGGACACCCCCGGGGGACTGAGAAGCACCAGGAAGGGGCCGTCTCTGTCTCGAGGGTGAGGGTCAGCCTGACTCTGAGCAGGGCGCTAGGCCCGGTCTCCTTCCACGCAGCACCCTACGGCGCAGGTCCGTGATCACACCCATTTTACAGACAGAGAAACTGAGGCTCGGGGAGGGCAAGTGACACGTGCCGGGTCTCAGAGCCAGAAGCACCAGGAATCCTGAGAGCCCTGCGGTGGCCGGAGATGAAAGTCCTGACCTGGATTAGCTGTGACCCAGGTGCCACGCAGGGAAGCGTTGCCGTGGGAATGTCGGGTGGGAATGTCGTCGTCAGGTGGGCCGGCGGCCTCGGGGTGGGGGCGTGTCCCCTCATCGCTCTGAGTCGGGGATGGCTCCCCAGGTGCCCTGACTCCGAGCACGTGAACGTGAGGACGATCTTCCCGACACCACGGGGTTTTCCCCGGATCCCAGAGCTCTATGAACATGAGGGAGCCGTGGCCACCAGCGTGTCCCAGCCCCACGCCAGCAGCCCTGGTCCCTGAGAAAACCCCGTTTCCTTCCAGACACCCGTGAGCTGGCTCTGCAGGGGCCGAAACCCGCCCTAGCGACACCAGGGCCCAGCTCCGCAGGTGCAGAGTGAAGTGTGGACTCTGGGGAAGGGACGCCCCTGCCCGGCCGCCCGACACGGGGGTCCCTGGGCAGCTGCCGCCCCCGGCCTCGGCCCTCAGAGTGCCACACGATGTCTCCCTGCTCCTCCCCGGCTCAGAGCGCTGCGTCGTGGGAAGAACCCTCCGACGAGGGGCTGAGCCAACCCTCACCGACCCTCCGACAGCCCTGGCGTAAACACTGCTCACGGGTGGGGAAACTGAGGCACAGGGCGGCTGAGAGCCATGTGTGGATCCAGGCATCCTGGCTCAGCTGCCTCTTCCGGACTGGCTATGGGGGGGCGGGCGCTGGCCCGGCCCTCCCTCCATCCCCGGGTCTCTGCCGGCCCCCCGCGCCTTTCCCCAGTGCCGACAGGGACGTTTCTCGTTGTCCCTCCCCCCGACCCCCTACAGGCCCTGTCCCTCTTTCTCACGCTGCGCCCAGAGCCTGGCGCAGGGCCAGGCGGGGCGGGGCTGGCGTGAGCACCCCTCGGGGCCCGGTGTCGGGTCTCAGGCCGGGCTCCCACTGAGCGGCAGCCCCTGAAGGCCGTGAGCTCCTCTGGCCCCGGCACAGCGAGCTCCCGCCCTGCCAGAAAGTTCCCAGACCCTGGCGGCGGCTCCTCAGGGCCCCTGGGAGACCCTGTGTCTTTCCCAGACGGCGTGTCCAGTCCCGGCCGAATGTCACTAATCCGATGACAGAGGGAACAGCTTTCCAAGTCCGGGCGGGGCCGGTGGGAAAGAACACAGAATGTGCCGGAACAGGCCGACGCTCCATCCATCACTGTCTCTGTCCGCCTGTGGTTCCCAGCCCGCCCTGCCCAGCTGGGAACTGGCTGCGGCCCCGTGCTCCCAGCCCGGGTTCTAGAACCCTCCGTGGGAGGCGGGTCCGTGAGCATTGGGGTGGGAGCCCGTCTTCACATCCTGCCACCTCTGGAAGTAACGAGCCTCTAGTCCATTCGGCTGTGACCTCAGGGATCCTCACAAAAGCTGTGGGGCCCGGGAAGGAGGGCAGGTGACACAGGTGACCTGCCTCAGGGCCTTTGCACAGGTTATGTGCCGATGAAGCCCCACTGGGTGCCGGGCCTGACCTGAGCATTTGTGCGGATCCCCTTGTTCCATCCCCCCACGGGTCTATGCGGTCAGCAGATGGGGAAACTGAGGCAGGGGTGCCAGGCCTCGAACCCAGGCAGCCTGGCTCTAGAGTCCCCTCCCTCTGTGGTCCTGGATGGGCTCCCACAGGGCAGCAGTCAGGGCGTGGCTACTGCCCCTGGCCGTCCCAGGACAGACGCTTGGGGCAGAATGCCGGCCACTGGCTGCCCTCTGTCCCTCATGCCTCCGTCCCTCCCTCCTGCCCGGCCCCAGGGCCTTTGCACCTCCGAAAACGCTTCCGCAAGATCTCTGCAAGGCCGTGTCCTTCTCATCACTTGGGTTGTGGCTCAAGTGTCCCTCCTCAGAGGAGCCTTCCCCGAGCACCCAACTCAAAACCGTCCCCACCCCCAGCATGTCCCGCCACGTCACCTGTTTACCTTCTTTGGGGCACCTGTTGGCACCCGGAGGCACCATTTATGTTGGCCCTTGTGTGCACGGCCTGCCTCCCTGAGGACGGAGCCCAGACGGAGCCCGACACACCCAGCAGGTGCCCAGGGGAGTTTGCCACCCAGCCCACGAGAGAGAGAGAGAGACCGTCCACCTGCTCCCCAGGCAACAGGGGAGCCCGGCTGGATCCGGCACCTGTCCCTCTGCTGAGTGAGCTGGGGAGGACACCCTCGCACGTGCTGGAGCACCAGGGAGCTACCGTGTTTCCCCGAAAATGAGACAGGGTCTTATATTCATTTTTCCTCAAGAAGACACCCTAGGGCTTATTTTCAGGGGATGTGTTATTTTTTTTAAGTACGGCACAACCATCTACATGTATCCAAATATAATGAAGTCGTCTTCTCCTGGAACATCATCATCACTCTCCAAACCCCGAATTCCAACCTGAATGTCTTGCGACGCTATTTCCTTTAGAACCGTTGGTCCCGATCTCTCATGTCGAGCAATAGAGCTTTCATGGGGCAGATGAGAAGGGCTGCTCGTCTCCTTTACCGCTCCGCGACGAAATGCATGGGTTGTGCAGACGCGCTGCGTAGCCACGCCCGTCACTAGGTCTTATTTTCGGGGTAGGGCTTATATTGCGCAAATGCTTAGAAATCCTGCTAGGGCTTGTTTTATGTGTAGGTCTTATTTTTGGGGAAACATGGTGCTTGAGTCTGTCCTGTGACGAGGGCTCCGTAAATGCCGGCTCTTCCCCGCCACGGGGTGGACTCGCTGCAGAGGACCCGATTCTCCACCCTGCCGCAGCCCATGCCCCTGCAATTCGACGGCAGCTCTTCCCATGGAAGCACGGAGCCCGATTCCCTGCCCCTCGGACCTCAGCCGGCCCCAGGACTTGCTCTGGCCAACAGGACACAGGGCGGAAGTGACATCGGCCACTCGGAGCCTGGCCGCGAGAGGTCACCAGCTCCACCTGCTCCCTCCCGGGCCCCCAAGTGAACAGGTGCCGGCAGCCACTGCAGACGGGATGCACCAGCTGTCCCGGCCAAGGCCCCAGATGCGGCCACAGCTGCTGACCGGGCCACGGCTGGCCACAGACCCAGGAGCAAACCTGGCTGAGCCCACAAGAACCACCGAGCCGAGCCTGCCAAACCGCCCGCCAGGAGATCCTCGAGCCGGAGCAGGGTGGCTGTTTTAAGCCACGCGGTTCTGGGTGGTTTGTTACACGGCAACGGTGCGTAGGATCTCAACGTGTTGGACCCGGGAGGCGCCTGAGAGGCCGCAGGGAGACCCCACAGAGGGTGACCTGGAGGCTGGGGCAGGACAGGGGGCTCGAGCCGTCCTCCCTCCGGCTGCAGCCACCGCCTGCTCGCCGCTCCCTGTCCCCTCAGCGGCGGCAGCAGACTGGGCGGTTCCACCTCGAGGCGCGTCCCCTAAGGAGATGACCGGGTGCTCAGACGCTGTCCCTAGGGTGCTCGACACGGCGGTACATACGAGACCAACAGGGACAAGCGATCGACCCGCAGAGAGGCCAGTTACATACCTCACCGCGTCCGCGCGACGCTACGAACCCTAAACCCGCACCGCGGGTGTGTTCGCTCCGGACAGCTGTCCGTCGGCACTCGCGAACCCCAGTGGTCCGCCCTGCGCGGCAGACTCACTTCCGAGCCTAGAACAGCAGAAGCGCCAATGAACGTGCACTGACACCTACGCACACGCGTGTCTGTCGGCCGCCTGTCAAGGGAGACCCCGGCTGGAAACCACCAAAACGCCCACCGAGAGCTGAGAGACACACGAGCCGTGTCCTTCCTTCCGGGGACGACAGGACACGAGGACAAACAGGACCAGGGGCCACCCGGACAGATCTCACGCGCACGGCTGGGGAGCCGGGCCCCGAGGAGCACGTGCCGTGAGATCCGTCTACACGAAGTTCAAAACCCGGCAACACGGCCCGGCGCGGTGGCTCACGCCTGTAATCCTAGCACTCTGGGAGGCCGAGGCGGGAGGACTGCTCAAGGTCAGGAGTTCGAGACCAGCCTGAGCAAGAGCAAGACCCTGTAGAGACTACAAATAGAAAGAAATTAATCGGCCAACTAAAAATATATAGAAAAAATCAGCCGGGCATGGTGGCACATGCCTGTAGTCCCAGCTACTCGGGAGGCTGAGGCAGGAGGATCGCTTGAGCCCAGGAGATGGAGGTTGCTGTGAGCTAGGCTGACGCCATGGCGCTCTAGCCCGGGCAACAGAGTGAGACTCTGTCTCAAAAAAAACAAAACAACCCAGCCACACAGCTCTGCGACACGGGAGGTCAGGACGGTGGACGGGGAGTGACCACTGGGGCCCGGGAGACAGGTCAGGGGACATCTGTTGATCTGGCCGACGGTCACACGTGTGTGCACGCTGTTCTCCGTGTTGTACTCAAAGTGCATGTTCATGTGCAAAAGTGATGTCCTGGAATGCCCCCTGCTGCCATGGAAAAGTGACCCGGGAGCAAAATCAAATGTGACGACGCATGTGATTCCGTCTCGGAAACGCACGTAGAGACACGGCTGGGAAGGCGGCGCAGTGTGTCCCTGGGCAGGGCGCGGCCAGGCCTGCTGCGTTTTCTCCCCGTGGTCCTGGAGGAGGGTTGGGTGAGCCTGGGGCCCGGGCTTCTGTTTGGCCGTGGAGCCCAGACCACGGCGTCCACAGCTTCCCGGGCCGAGCAGAGCAGGGAAAGGCGGGGGAGGTGCCAAGCTCTGAGCGGCTGGAATGAAAACCGTCCGCGCTCCCCAAAGGGCCGCAAATGGGACCCAGATGTCCAGGCCTGAGCGCGGCTGGCGCACTATGGAAGCACATTCCTTGCCCAGCTGCCGCGGCTGCGCCGCCAACAACAACCGCCCCCCCAGAGCCGTGGGGGGGCAGCCGCCATCTGGGCCGCCCGCTGCCTCAGCTGGGGGGTGCCAGGTGGGGGCGGGGGCAGAGGGAGGAAGGTGTCTTCTGTCCTCCTCGGCAAACCGGGATGAGACCGAGCTGCACACGTGCCCGCACCGGGGGTGGCCCACCTGCGGCCTGGGGGCCCACGGAGTCGGAGCGGCTGTAGAAACCCACGTGGCGGTGTGGCTGCCTGGGTGGGACTCGCCTCCGTCAGACCTCACCCCGGAGCAGCTGCCATGACTGGACGGCTTTCTGGTTTCACTACTTAGGTCAAGGAGGTCCCTTCTGAATGTGAGTCTACGCACTGTGTCATCCGTAGTGAAATGCTGGCTAGTCGAAAAATGTCACCTGGCTGGGAGTGGTGGCTCACGCCTGTCATCCTGGCACTCTGGGAGGCCGAGGCGGGTGGACCGCTAAAGGTCAGGAGTTCGAGACCAGCCTGAGCAAGAGCGAGACCCCCGTCTCTACTAAAAATAGAAATAAATTAATTGGCCAACTAAAAACATATAGAAAAAAGTAGCCGGGCATGGTGGCGCATGCCTGTAGTCCCAGCTACTCGGGAGGCTGAGGTGGGAGGATCGCTTAAGCCCAGGGGTTTGAGGTTGCTGTGAGCGAGGCTGATGCCACGGCACTCACTCTAGCCCGGGCAACACAGTGAGACTCTGTCTCAAAAAAAAAAAAAAAAGAAAAAGAAAAAGAAAAAATGTCACCTGAACTAAACAACGTTTCGCAGGATGTGATTAAAATGATCGTCCACGTTAAGTACTTGCTCTTAACTCACGTCTGTTAACTCATGTCTTCTCCTATACACAGAAGTGAGGTGGCTTTCTACGAAGGTAGATCACTGGCCAGTGTTTTTGAGTTACGAGAGCCACTGCAGGGACTTCTTTTACAAAAAAAATTCACCACTGGCAGCACATGTCAGTGACCCAGAATGGGTTGCAAAAGTCGCTTACTCGTGTGACATTTTCAACCTACTCAACGAACTAAATTCAGGGGAGAACAAAAACTGAGTTCTAGTCCACAAAGTGGCTGCATTCAAAGCCAGACTGGAATTATAGGGGTGACGAGTGAACACTGGGGTTTTTGATGTTTCAAACATTAGCAGAGATTTTGAAAGAGACTGAGCCAGGGCCTTCTTTCTCCCAGCTGGTGCATGGTCACCTGCCTCAGCTTTCCAAAGAGTTTGAGCATGACTTCCCAACCACTAAAGACCCCTGCACTGGGAAAGAATGATCCGTGATCCATTTGTGAATAAGCCAGGGAGTCGACTTTGTGCTACAAGAGGGTCAACTGCTTGAGACCGCAAATGATGGTGACCTTAAAAATATGTTTGAGACAACTTCAAATCTCCATCCGCTCTGGGTTAAAGTCAAGGCGGAATATCCTGAGATTGCCACGAAAGCACTGAAAAGCCTGCTTCCCTTTCCAACATCCTATCTTTGTGAAGCGGGGTTTTCTGCAGTGACAGCAACCAAAACGAGATTATGGAGTAGACTGGACTGAAGCAACACACTTCTCCTGTCATTGTCTCCTGTCACCCCCAGATGGGACCGTCTAATTGCAGGAAAACACACTCAGGGCTCCCGCTGATTCTGCATTACCCCAAGTTATATAATCATTTCGTTATATATTATAATGCAATGATAACAGAAACAAAGTGCATAACAAATATAATGAACTTGAATCATCCTGAAACCACCCCCCACCCCAATCCCCAACCCCCTCCGTGGAAAAATTGTCTTCTCTGAAACCCGTCCCTGGTGCCAAAAAGGTTGGGGACCGCGGACTTAGACCATGTCCTCGATTTATTTTTAAAAAGTCCTGTAGCTCGTAGCACTGGGCCTGCCTCACTCCGGCCCCTAGGAAGGAAGGGGACCTGCCCGGCTGGGAGAGACAGGAGACAAAGTTACAAACTGTCATGTTACAAACTGTCACGTCAGGTAACAAGCAGATACATTGTTACAGATGAAATCCAAGGAATTCATCTGTTATCTGCTGGCCCGAGGCTGTGGGTGCAAATTAGCCCGGCCGGAAAGTCCTAGAAAAGCCCCAGACAGCTGAGAGGCAGAAGTTTCCAGAGGAGGTGCTGCCGTATCTGGACTCTGGCACTGTCGGACGCGCACCTGGAAGGCAGGTGTTCGCAGCCACAGGTGAGGGGTGGGGGGCTGGGGAACAAACCCCAGCCCTGTCACGGCCCCTCCCGATTCTCCTGCCGGCAATGAGGCGCCGCCAAAGGCTTACCCAAGTCCCAAAGTGTTTTCATTGTTTAAAAAATGTGCAAATTGGCTGCCTGTCACCTTGCCCTCCCCAGAGGAATGCTGCCAAAATTTGAAATAATAATGCTGCTCAAAGGAACGCTAAATAATAATTAGGGACTGGTGGTTTATCGTGCACGAGTGTCAAACCGAGAAGGTTTTTCCTGAAGCACCAGAAGGTTCTCCCACCAACCCACAGCATCACCCTGAGAGCATGACGTGTGCTGTGCACACACGTATGACAGACGCACACGGACGAGGGGGTGGCGCAGCACCCAGGACACGGGTTTGGAGTCTGGTTCGAGACTCATGTCCTCCTCTGAGCAGGTGGGGACCCCATGCGCCTGGCCTCGGCGGGGAGGCACCGGGGACTGTCGTGTGTGCAAACCGGTGGACGCCAGCAGCTGGCACAGAGCTTAGAAGTGACCTCCCTGGAGGAGGCCGGGACTCGGGCAGCAGCTTTGGCTGGTTTGCTCCAGGTTTCCCTCCCCTGCCCCACGTCCTCCTGCGAGCTGGTGGCCCGGGCTGTGTGGGCAGTGACCCGCCTTGGTGCTGCCTGCAGGGAACGCCGAAGGGGCTGGCCTGTGGCTTTCTCTCTCACCCCCACCCAAAACGCAAACACGTGTTTCTTCTTCGTTCTCTGACATTGACGGCACCAACCAGGGCCTGCCCTGACCCTGCACGCCAGGGACGAAGGGGGCCCCGGAGAAGGTCCCACGGCAGTGTGGGCTCAGGTCCTCCGGTCTCTGCAGAGTAACCCCGGGCTCGCTGGGGGCTTTTCAGCTACGTCACTATTTTTTTTTTTTGAGACAGAGTCTCACTGTGTTGCCCGGGTTAGAGTGCTGTGGCATCAGTCTAGCTCACAGCAGCAACCTCAAACTCCTGGGCTCAAGCGATCCTCCTGCCTCAGCCTCCCGAGTAGCTGGGACTACAGGCATGTGCCACCACGCCCGGCTAATTTTTTCTATATATATTTTTAGTTGGCCAATTAATTTTCTTTCTATTCTTAGTAGAGACAGGGTCTCGCTCTTGCTCAGGCTGGTTTCGAACTCCTGACCTTGAGCGATCCTCCTGCCTCGGCCTCCCAGAGTGCTAGGGTTACAGGCATGAGCCACCGCGCCCGGCCCCAGCTACGTCATTACTGGGACTGGAGCTCACCGCTCGGGGGCGACCCTCACCTCTAGGATGCCCAGAGAGCCCCAGGTCCCCCGAGGTTACACGGCCACAGGTGCAGGGTCCCGAGAGCGAGCGCAGCACACCACTGACCCGCCACGACACCCCTGCTGGTGCTACGGAAACCCCGGCACAGGAGCACGAGAGGCTCAAGCTCCCCTCCCAGGAGGGAGGCGGCAGAGCCGGCCCAGCTCAGAGCCTCCAGCCCGGGGCGGCCGCAGGAACATGCTCTGGGGCCCTCGTCCCTGACGGCAGGTCGCCCAGACGGCACAGCCCAGACCTCGCTGCAGGTGTTGCCGAGAGCTTCTGGGGCTACCTGCGTGGCCCAGCAGGGGCTGTTCCTGGCCGGCTCAGGCTCTGTCCCAGAGCCCTGGGGGAGCGGCAGCCGGCAGGCCCCAGACCCTTGTCGTCACAAAGGTGAGTCCCGCTCCTCGATCCCTCCCCGTGGCCCTGACAGATATGGGGTGCACTGCACCTCGTCCTCCGGCCGGGCCACCTGCTAACCATTCTGGTGTCTCCTTCTAGCCAGCTGTGTGGACACAGTCCCGCGTGTGCTCTCCGGGTACCTGCGAGCCCAGCTGTTCTGCAGCTGGCTGTGCCCACGTGACACAGGGGGCGTCCTCGTCCACACAGACCCGAGGCCGCGGTCGAAGCTCAGACACTGCAGCCTCCCCGGCCTCAGTTTCCTCATCTGTACGACAGGGAGAGTTACAGCCCCTCCCTCGAGGTCGCCGTGGGAGACACGACGACGGAATCCGTGAGGACTGACTCTCAGGCACGTGCAGAGCAGGCGGCAGCGGCCAGGCGCAGAGCGAGTGGCGAGTCCGCGACGGTCTGCAAACGGCGGCCTAGCGGCACCCCCACCACGTTTTCCTGGCGCCCCGAGTGGGGATTCTGCTGCCCTCCGCGGGGTGGGCGTCCGGCCCTCCCTCCCCACATGGAGAAAGGGCTGTGAGGACGAGCAGGGGGGGGGGCTTGCCACGGAGGGACTGAACTTCACACTTTATCGCATGTTAATTAGATTTCAGTTGCCACGTGTGCCGTGCGGTGGCCGTGTGGCCCCACCATGCCACGCCGAGTCACTGAAAACGCAGGGGTCCTGAGCCCCGTCCCAGCCCTGCCAACCCTGCTGGGTGGTCCTCCCCCAGCCCGGCCCCCGATACACCACTCCCCACCCTCCCGGAGGCAGGAGCCCCCCACCCGGCCCGGGGGTGACATTATGTGGGGCCGCGGCGTCACCGACAAGCTCTGGGGCTGCGCCGGAGTCCCCTGGAACGACCTGGAACAACACGCCCTTTCTCCGAATCTCAGGGAAACAGGCTCCTCGGAGACAAACCTTCCGAACAGATGTTTCCTCTCCCGCAGACCTTCCTGCCCCTCCCCCGCCCGCCTCTCCAGCGAGGGGCCCGGGAGAGGCCGGAGCGCTGCAGACCCGGGCATTTCAATTCTTCTTTTTAAAGAAGGGGGAAGAAAATATATTTACAAAAAAAAGTGTTTTACAAGCCTGCCTTTGCCATTGTTTATGTAAACAGGTAAATTGTTTCCTGCCTCAATTAAAAACATCTGCCACATAAATGAATACCAATTAACTCATCCTGTTTTTAATTACTCTGTTAATTATACGCAGGCAGGAGAAAGGATGGCACCGGAGCGGGGAGCCGCAAGATCCCCCCGCCCAGCCCACCCCCAACTTGGCAGGGACCTGGGACCGCCTGGCTGGATTCGGGATGTGGGGGGCTTCCCGGTGGGGCTGCTGCCTCTTCCGGGATCTCCAGGGCTGGGCCGGCGCCCCCTCCTGCCCACTCTGCCTCTGACAGCCCAGGACTCTGCCCTCGGGTCCTGCAGCCCCCGGGGAGGAAGCAAAGGGGGTCCCCAGGGTCGCCATTGGCAGCTTTGCCCACACATTGCTGGGGGAGACAGGGCAGGGGGTGGGGCCTGGATTTCATCCAGCGGGTGGGGGTGGGGGTCACCCTCAACGGCCGCCTGGTGGCGCAATAGTGTCAGCCCGGCCGCTGAACCCGCTGTTTAAGTCGCTTCCTGGGGAGCCCCTGACCCCGCCCAACGAGCGCCATCTGGCTCTTCTTCCTCCACGGCCTTTTGGTGACCACATGGTTACCACCTGCTTTGCTTCAGCAAACCACGGAAGAAACCGGACACCTGGTCGAGCCTCCGGCACCTCGGAGGGACACACCATTATGCCCATTGCACAGACGGCAAAGTTGAGGCTCACAGTCCGAGGCCAGGTCACCGGGACAGGCCAGAGGAGGCTGCGGACCCAGGACTCGGACTCCAAGGCTGGTGTTGACACCACCAAGCCGGGACCTGGCAGGTCACTCACGCCCTGGGCTGTCCCGGGAGCTGGCTTCAGGGGAGCTGGGCCGGGCCTGGGCCGCTCTTGGGGCGTGGAGGGGCATCTCCACATTGAACCCGTGTGACAGCCCTGTGAGGCTGTCCTGTCACGCAACAGTGATGAAGACCTAAAACATCCTGCTAGTCCCATACTACAGAGGGGACAGTGGAGGCCCAGGGAGGGAGGTCAGGACCCGGCCCAGGCTCAGGGCGGGGCAGGGACACAGCCAGGTTCTGGCCCAGCCATCGTCCATGTAACAGCCTGGCTCCAGCCTGGTTCCTCCAGACGCCCCAAGTCCCCCCGACTTGGCAGATGTTGGGGGAAAGCAAGGCGAGCCACGTCACGTGTCTGGGACTCTCGCAGGGTGACGGGGAGGGCACAGCTTGTGGGCTTGAAGTCGGGCGTCCCCAGCGTGGCGAGTCCCCTCATCTGGCCTGGTCAGTGTGCTCCCCGAGAGACGGGGAGCCTCAACACGACCCCCCCGTGCGGACGTGAAGACGCAGGGCCTCCCGCCCTGCTCCTGCCTCCTCTTCCAGGCAGGCCGCCGGGCTGAGCTCCTGCATGTTGCCTGCTGGTTCCCGGAGCTGCCAGGGGCCGAGGCCGGCCCACTGTTGGAGGACGCGCATCAGACTTCCCCGAGTGGGGGTCTCTCCAGAACCTCTGCAACCCGCGTTTCCCGGCAACACCCACCGTCCACCTCTTTGCGGCCTTTTAACCAATTCGAGCGATAAAACGTGTCCCCTCCCGCGTGACCTGAACGAACGGCAGCTGAGCTGCTGCGTACGGGGTGGAGGCTCCGTGCGGCCGGTTCCGGTGCGGGACACGTCACAGGCCCCCGGCCCCTGCGACGTGGAACAGGGCACAGACACCTGCTGCTCTGATCTCAGGTTGGGACGGGAAGGGGAGGCCGGCCTCCAAATCAGGTGCTGGGCTCCCGGCTCGACTCCAGCACCTTCTAAGTCGGGGAGGCCCTCGGAGGAGCAGCGGGAGGCAGAATCTGTCCCCAGGCCCTGTCCTCAGGGCTGGGGAGAGAAGGGGCCCCTGGACAGGACTTTGAAGCTCGATCACGGCAGCGATTCCACGAGGACCCTCAGAGGTCCCCCCACCAGGGTGTCCTGCCCCCCCACGGGGCAGCCGCACTGCTGGGCTCAAGTCCCCATGGCAGCGGCACAGATTTAAACTCTCCGAGCCTCGCTCTGCCCACCCATGTCGGGAACCACATGACGGCCCCTCGAGTGAGCCCGGCCCGGCCCTGCCCTCCCGGAGCCGCCAGACAGCAGGGCGGGGCAGGGCGGGAGGCGGGAGGGAGGGGAGACTGAGCCGTCTGGGCTGGGGCTGGGCTGACCTCAGACGGGGGTCAGATCTGGACAGGGAGGACGGAGACCCGCAGGCCGGGTGGGGTGCGAGGTGGGTGTGAGGCTGAGGGCCGGGCCGGGGCTCTGCATGGCAGTGGGGGTGACGGGACGGGGCCTGTGGTGTCCCTGGGGGGTGGCCCAGGACCACGCTTGAGGCTCCGCAGAGGCAGGGCCCTCACCGCAGGGGATGGATCAGACTCGCCAGGCCACGTCTGCTGTCTGGGTTCAGCCCGGTCTCACCTGCTGCCCGGCGGGCAGGACACAGCGGGGACAGCTTGGTGACCGACACCCGGCAGGGAGCCACCTGCTGAAGGTCGGGAGAAACCCAAGGCCACCGGCTTTCCTTGCCCGCGGCCGCCGGCCTGCGCCTCCGCACATGGCACTTTCTCCGCGTGGCCACAGAGCCTCCTTCCCACACCGCGCACCGGGGACGGGCAGTGGGGCAGACAGAACCGACGGCAGTCCCGGAAGAAACTAGAAGCCACCTGTCATGGTGGCCAAGCCCAGGGCTGGGTCTGCGCGAGGTCTCAGCCCTGCACGGCCCCGACGCACAACCACAGAGAGGGCAGGAGCCGCCCGGAGTCACACGGCAGCGACCTGGGCCCGGACCCCTCCCCACAGCCCCAGAAAGATGGGCCGTGTCCCCGGCAGGCACAGGGTCTGTCTCCAGCCCTGCCGGCCGATCCTGCCCAGCCCGGCTTGGGAAGGTGCCAGGCGGGCAGATGGGCGGGTGCCGCCCAGCCGGGGTGGCAGCTGCTCCGGGGGAGACCAGAGAGGAGATGGGCTCTGCCGCCCCCTCCTGCGCGGGAACCTTCTGGATGTTTTGACTCACTCCGCCAAACGGTCTCACGGAACCTCCAGGAGATCTGGGGGTGCGGCTGTGCTGAGTCAAACCAGCCCTCGGGGAACTTTCCCGGGGGGAGCCCCGTCCTCCTGCCGGGGGGGGTGGGGGGTGCACGCCGTGCACACCGAGTTCTCCTCTCACCAGGGCGCGCAGCTCCGAGGCTGGTAGGAGGCGAACTCTCGTTTTATGGTGGGGGAAACTGAGGCTCAGAGAGGTTAAGGACCTGCTGAGGCCGCACCGCTGGGTCCGAGCGGAGACTCTCACTGCAGGCTGGGCCGGGTGACGTCCAGAGACCCCTTCGCCCACGAACCTGCCACCGATGCCTGTTTCCGGGGACCCCAGAGCTGCTGCCCCGGGATTCCCAGCAGCCCCTGGGGGGCCGGTGGAGGGACTGAGTGTCGGCAGCACAGGCTGCACAGTAAGAGCCACGTTCTTTTCAAATTTGGAGAGAAATAAAAAATAATCATCCCAACACATCTTCCCTGGGGCGTTTGAATTCTGCCCCGTGTCCAGACAGGCCGGGGGAGGGGATGGCGTGGGGGAGGGGAGGGCCCATCTGTTCTCCTCCAGGGGCCTCCCTGCCCCTCTGGGGTCAGAGCAGGTGCCAGCCTGGCACGGGAGCCCCGCCTGCCTCTTCTGCCGCTCGGGCTGGGGTGGGGCTGGGGGCAGCTGGAGAGGGGTGGTCTCAGCCGGCCCAGGCAGGACGGGAGGCAGATGCTGAGTGGGGCGATCCCCCACCGCGCACCCCCAGGCCCAGGAAGCCTGGCTGGCCGCCACCCCGAGGCCCCAGACAGGCCAGCCCGGCCACCACCTCCCGCAGGGGCTGCACGGCCGCAGCGGAGTGTCCCCACCAGACTGCGAGGTCGGCTTGGGAACAGCCGGGGCCCCTCACCCGGCGGGGGCCAGCCTGGCAGAGAAGTCCTCCGTCCTGGGCCTCCAGGCTGAGGCCACCCGGCGGAGGCTGTGGACCCCACGGGCCAGGGACATGCTGTCCCAGCTCCTGTCCTACACAGAAAACGGCCGCCTCATGCCACCGGGTTCGGGTGGTCTGTTCCACAGCAGTGGAAGCCGGACAGCCCCTCACCTGCACACCTGTCCCCGGGGAGCCACTCCTGGGCTTGCTGCGTCCTGGGTGCTCCCTCACCTGCCTCGGGGCCCCGTTTGCTGCTGCAGCCAGTGACTGGCCGGGACGGGGTCCTCGCAGTGTCTGCTCGGGCACGAGGAGTCCAGGGGTCAGACCCCACGCCGCCCCAGGCGGGCAGGACTCACGGCCAAGCTCAAGGGCCAGAGGCAGACGCTCGAGGGGTGAGCCGACTGTTTGCGGAACCAAACCCGACGGCAGCTTGCGGGCGGAGCAGCCACCGCTGTGCAAACAGCTGTCCCCACGCACCGCGAGGGTGTCCTTCAGCCACCCGCGACCCCAGGCACCACCACCCGTGGGACGGGGTGCAGAGGCCCCCCCACAGGCAGGACGTGTACCTGGTGGGGCGTCGGGGCAGACAGCCAGGCAGCCGGTTCTGCCCCACGGAGCTGACCTGGGAGGGGAGTGACCGGGGTGACAGGTAAGAGGGCGGGACGGCAGGGCCGCGGGTGGGCAGGGGTCACCGGAAAGGTGACATTTGAGCGAAGTGGGAGCCATGTGGGTGCTGGAGGAGGCACGGCCAGCCCCCGCCGTGCAGAGTCCCCGAGGCGGCGGCATGCCGGGGACGTCTGGGAACCAGCACGGAAGGGGGACAGATGGAGGCTCATGGGCCGGAGGCCACCGCAGAGCCTCACTCTGCTTCTGGGGGGCCGCATCCGCCTGGGCTTCAGGGGACCCCGTGGCTGCTGTGTGCAGAATAGACCGGGCGGGGGTGGGGGGGGTGCAGCAGCAGACAGGTCAGGTCGGAGTCTGGGTCCCGCCAGGAGGGTGGGCAGGCAGGTGCCGGGGAGCTCCGGTGACTGTTTGTGGAACCAAACACGGCGACAGCTTGCGGGCAGAGCGGCCGGCGCTGTGCAAACAACCGTCTCCCGGCAGCCGGCAGGGCGTCCCCGAACAACCCCCGCCGCGGCACCGCCACCCGCGAGAAGGGCCGGGGACAGGTAACAGAGCCTCGGAGCCTCCGCCCCCCCGGAGCCCTCCGAGAGCCACGAACACACGTCCGTGCAGAAGCCGAGCACGAACGTCACGCACACGACGCGTAGTGACCAAAAAGGCGGGAAACGGCGGTGCGCAGACGCCGCGGTCTCTGCACGCGGTGGGCACTGTCCAGCCACGAGGAGGGCCGAAGCTCTGACACGGGCCACAGTGGACAGACCTCGAGGACACGAAGTCGATGCAAAAGGCCACATGCCGTGTGACCCCGTTTCTACAAACTGTCGGGGACGGGACAGGCAGATCCACGGAGACAGAGCCGCCGGGTGGCCGCCGGGGGTGGAGGGGGCAGAGGAGCAGCTGCCAGCGGGCATGGGGCTTCTTTCGGGGGTGACAGAAAGGTCTGGGCCCCAGCTAGTGGTAGTGGTGGTCACACAGCTCTGACTACACTAAACGCCACTGAGCCGCGCACTCTGAAATGGTGAAAACAGCACGTTTTATGTTATGTGTATATTTCCCCACAATGAAAAAAGCCCGGTGGGATTTGTTTGAGAATCTGTTCAGCCGCCCCCAGGGGCCCATCCGTGTTGCTGGGAGCCGGGGCTGCGGCCACCTGGGCTGCGCCGGCCCAGCCCTCGGGATCTCCGAAGTGAAGGCCCCGTCCCTCTCCCAGGCCCCCTGCTCTTGCCCACCTGGGGCAACTCCTGCGCAGGCAGGTGGGGGAGGCTCCCTGTGGCCCCAAGCCTGACTCCTGTGGGCCTTGGGACACCAGGAACTAGGAACTGAGCAGGGCCCAGGCGGCCAGGGGGACGGGAGCTCCCTCCCTTCCGCAAACACACGCCCAGACAGGCAGGCAGGGCCCGGCAGGAACGGTCTGAGGCAAACCAGCCTCCAGGGACAGGTGTGCAGGTGTCCAGGTGTCCAGGTGCAGACGCCCGGAGACACCGGCCCCCGGCCTCTGCTGACCCAGTCGTCCCCCCGTCCAGGTGCCGTGGGCCCAGCCTGAGCCCTGCCTGGCCCCGGGTCACAGTGCGGGGGCTGGTGTGGGAGGCGAGCATTCCGCTGCACTGCCGCAACTTTAATAGTTTCCAGAACATTCTCCGAAGCTGGCCGTTGGGCTCCGCTCCGAGTCTGCCTGCGGTAGCTGCCCTTCTGAACAGCCAGGTCGGAGGTCACACTTCCTCCTGGCCTGTTTTGATCCCATGCCGCACCACACGCATACACACACGTGTGCCTGTGCACACACCATCGCATGCTCACCGATGTCACGTGAACACGCCTGCATGTGCACGCCACAGAGGCACCCAAGGCGGTGGCCACAGCCCTGCCGTGGGCCACGGAGAACCCCCTGCCCATCAGGCCAACAGGGAACGGTCTGGCCAGGGGACCCCATTTCTGGGAACCAGCCCGGACTCCCTGGACCCGCAACGCGCTGCCCGACCACAGAAACCCGCCCCAGGGCCTGGGAGCTCAGGTGAGCCAGGAGGCACAGAGCGAGGGCCGGGGGACCCCCTTCTGCTGACACCTGCACGTCGGAGACCGACCGGGGCCTCAGGTGTGCAGGCCGTAAGCTCGGGGACATCGCAGTGGCTTGGCCCACCCGCCTGCCCCGCGCCCCCTCTCAGCCCTGTTACCCCAAGACGACGGCCTTCGAGAGACGCGGCCCAGCCCAGCCTGCTCAGGGGGCTTCGCTGGCCTCCAGGACTGGGGACAGAGGTCGGCGTCCTCCCCACGGCCCCGGCCTGTCCTCTCTCTGCAGGACGAGATTCTCTAGGGGCCTCTGCCCAGACAGCTCCCTGCCCGGACCACCTGCCCGCTTGCCTGGAGGTCACCTCGGGGTCACCTCCTCGGCGAGCCCTCCCAGGTGGGGTCAGGACTGCGACCTCACGGCGCCGCAGGGGTCATCTGGCAAATTCCCTGTCCCCTCTGCCCCGCGCCGTCCTTCCTGGTGGCTGAGAGCAGGGGACGGCGTGACAGCTCAGAGGCGTGTTGACTGTGACGCGCACACACGGCACCCGGGAGACTGTAATTTAAAATCAACTGTATGTTGAAAACGATGATTTTCTGATGCATTGGGTTAAACAAAATATACCGTAAAAATCAACTTTGCCAGGCTCTGTGTCCTCACGTGGCCACTGGGCAGTGTGGAATGTGGGACGGGCCCTGCCCTGTGTCTAGGGGTGGGCAGGATCCGTCCCCGACAGCGCCTGGCACTTCCTGGAGAAGCCGCCATGCAGACTCGGACAGGTGAGTGAAAGCCACCCGCGATGGTGGCCGTCTGATGACCTGGCCCAGGCAGGAGAGGTGTGACCAGGGAGGGGCTCGGCCGTAAGTTTGAGGGGCTGGGGAAGGGTCTCAGCCTGGACACCGAGCCGTGTGCCGTCACGGGGGGGGGGGGAGACACGGGGGGGGGGACAGGCGGGAATTATGTGATGTGCCACCGTCGCACGGCTGACCCTCGCCGCTCCCCCAGGTGTGACAGAGGGGGACACACAGGGTCCCAGGGGCTGAGACATGCCGGGTCACCCTGGGCGGCCCGTTCCCTGCCTGGTGGGGCAGGCACAGGTGCAGGAGGCCCTGAACCCCAGGTGCGGGACAATTGTCCCCGGAGGGCAGCACGGCAGAGCCGAGGCTCCCGCAGACGCCGGCACCCAGGCCTCCCCCCGTCCACGAGGCACAGCCACGGCCCAGACACGGGAGAGGCCGGCGGGAAGGACCCGAGTTTACTGTGATGAGTCCGGGACGTGCTGGGTGAGGCTGTGGGATGCGGGGGGGGGGGCCGAGGGAAGAGGTGGGGGCCGCAGGACCCCCAAGAACATGGAGGCTCCGGAGTCAGAAGACCTCGGCTCCCGATCGGCAGTTCTGCCTCTGATGCTGAGGGGCAGGGGCTCGGTGATCCCAGCCTCGGTTTCCCCTCTGTGACATGGGTGCTCAGGAGCACGGTGCCCACGGAGTCCCTGTGTGGCTGGGAGCCTGCTGCTGTCCCCGTGGGAGGGGAGGAGCACAGCGGGCTGGGGTCCATCTCTATGGGTCACCCCACTTTTCGAAGGAGGACACAGACGCAGGGAGGGTGAGTTCCTGGCCTGGGGTTGGTGGGGAAGGGGAGAAGGGAGGGTTGGGGTGCAGAGCCACCTGATGTCCCTGGGACTGTGTCCCCCAGAGAGGCGTGTGACAACCACGTCAGTCCCCACCACCCCCTCTCGTGGATCTTTTGCATTTGAAACTGGAGGCACAGAGAGGGTAAGTGATTTGCTGAAGGTCACACAGCGCTGGGAGGGGATTCAAACCTAGATGGGGCTGAGAGAGGCAGAGCGCTGCCACCCCTGCCCTGGCCCTGGGGCCCTCTCGACTGACACCCGCCCTCCCCCACTGTCTCAGCAGGTTCCTCTGCTGCCTGGTTTCACTCTGGCCTTCCCAGCTCTGGGCTCGGGGACTCCCACATCACCCAGGGCCCTCGAGTGCACAAGGAGTGGCCGGGGCGTCTCCCACCCTGGTCTCTCTGGTCCCATCCACGCCTCCTACGTGTGGTCTTTCCTCTGCCCCGGCTAACGGAAGACAGCGCCCGGACATCCTGCCAAGCCTGCCCCGTCCACCACACCCCAGCGGCAGGGCGGCTTGGGGGGCCCTGAGCACCCCAACCCCGCAGCGGGCAAAGCCAGCTCCCGAGCCTGTGGGGAACGCGGCCGGCGACCCGGGGCCTCAAGCCGGGGCCGAGCCGCAGCCGTGCGCTGGCGCCTTGCCGAGGAGGAGCCTCTTCCTCATCTTTGTTTCCCTTCCCGCTGACATCTGGCTCCCGGTGAGGTCCCACGAGCAACAGAAAGCAGAAGTCTCAACTTCTGTTTTATGGCCACAGGAAACATACTTGCTGCAAACGGCCAGGCGGGGCCGGGGCCGCCAGCTCCCACCAGCCACCATGCTGCCGGCTCCCAAGCGGGAACCAGGAACCGACTATTTGTCACTTGCCCGTAGAGAGTGCCAGTCCCTGCCGGGTCTTTCTACTGAGGCCACGAGGGCGGGCAGGGGCGCTCCGGGAGTGTCTTTCCATACGCCCTCTTGGCTCACGTGGCCTCCAAGGCTTGGGTGGGCTGCTTCCCGCCTCGTCCCAGGGCCATCCCGGCCCTCGCAAAGGAGGGTCCTGGCCCGGGGAGCCTCAGACGTAGGATCAGCCCTTCCCATCTGGCGGGGAAGGTCGGGGGCAGTGCCCCCCAGGACAGGATTGGGGGGTGTGGCTCACTTACTAAGCCATGGGAATGAGCTGGCAAGTGGCTGCTCTTGGATTAGCAGCAAGGTGTCCGCCCAGCCTGGCCCAGACCCCAGACTCCCAGGGAAGCCGAGACAGTCTTGCAAAGCAGCCTGGTCGGCTCCTCTCAGCTGCCCACAGACGGACCCTGGCCCTGCCGGCCCGTGCCCACCCCACACCCCATCCTCGAGGGCTCTGCGCCAGCCACTGCCCTGCCGGCCCCCCGGGACTGGAACTCGGTGGGAAGCCGCAGGGGCTGCCGTGCACCGAGCTAGGACGTAGCATAGAGTGGCACCCACCTGTGCCATTCCTGCAGGGCCAGGCCACCCTGTCTGGCCTCAGCAACGGGACCCACCTTCAGGGCTGTCCCGAGCCGAGTGAGACACACGCTGCCCGGCACAGCCTGAGTGCCCAGCGGAGACCCTGCACCGCCGCCCCGTCAGCGTTACGAGTGTTGCTCTGGCCCTACCCGGCTTGCAGCAGGTGCTCACCCAGCGCCCGCTCAGGGCACGAGCCCGGCTGACAACGAGACAGGCGCCTCCAGGCCCAGCCCTGCCCAGTAAGCGCAGCGGCAGCGAAGCCACACTGTCCCACTCACAAACTGCAGCATTCAGGACACCCCCAGGAGCCCGGGGGCCAGCCTGGGAGGTGGCAGCAGCTGCCGGGACGGGGCCGTCTCTGAGCGGTGGGAGCCGTGTCTGCTGGAACCTCCGGACAACGTGCCAGCGGCTTCTAGAGGGTCTTGAACGACGACCCCCCTCCCCCACGCAGCACGGGGGATGGGCTGGCCAGAGCCATGGGAGGGAGGCTGGGAACAGCTGGGATGAGGCAGGGGTCAAGTTCTCCCTCCCTGGCTGACCCCAGGTGCACCCCACGGCCCGAGGGCTCCTACATCTGCAGCCTCGACCCCGCCTCCTGCCCAGCTGTCCGGCGGCAGCCTCAGGTACTCAGGTGTTCCAAGGCAGGCTGGGGCCACAGGGCAGGGGCAGGGCTGGTACCAGCCGGGACTCGCTCCCCTCCCAGCCCTGCTGAGCTGAGCATGTGCATTTGCTCTGGGAAGTGCCACCCCTCACAGGGGGCTGCGGGGACTCCACAGTGAGGGTTGGTGCCCAGGGCGTCTGTGGCCAGAGGAGCTGCTCAGAAAGGGATAGACAGCAGTCAGCCCCCGCCTCGGGCGCCACTCACTCGGGCCCTCCTCCGTGTGCGCCAGCCCCCCCCAGGCCATGTTCCGAACACACGTGTGAGCGCACGCTCATCCGTGCAGACACGGACGGACGTCCCTCCTGTCCAGGGAGGAAATTCAAACCCATTTAATCCAACCGCCTTCTACCCCGGCACTGTCAGCGGCTGAGCGCCTGAATCAGAAACCCCCAACTCAGCCAGCTTATGGGGTGCAGGTGGGGGCGGCTGGGCGGGGGGGGGGCGGGGAAGTAAGTGCCTCATCTGCCACGCCCCCCAGGGGGGCAGCCCTGTGGCCGCATCTTGAGGGTTAGTGACCTCGCCTGCCGGCAGCGTCTCTAGATCCTTTTGTAGGAAGAAAAATTAATTTCTCCCAGTTGTGCAGAAATGAAAGTACAGGAAGAAAAATCAGAGCGATTTCCTGGAGGTGGAAACTCGATTGTGCGGATGACCCCTCAAGGCAGGGAGCAGGGAGCGCTCGGTGGCCTCCGGGGGGCTCCCTCCCGATGGCTGCACAGGTACGGCTCACATTGGCCTCCCTCCATCGACAGGAGATCACAGCACAGCACCCCCCCCCCCAACGTGAGAGATGGATTCTGCCAGAAACGGGTCCTAACGTGATATTTTCCCTCCTGTACCCAGTGCTCGCTCGGGTCGCTCCGGAGGCCACATCTGCTCTTCCTGCTCTAAGCTTTTCTCCTCCTTCTCCTTGTCCATTTCAGCACAGCAGACAGACCCCAGCCCGGCAGGACGGTCCCCAGAGGCCTGGCATTTCAGGCAGGACCCCCTGCCAGCAGCTCCCTGTGCAGCAGCATTCAGCCGGCTGGGCCACCTTCGGCCACCCAGAGCACGGGGCTGGGAGTGGGGGGCAAATGACACCGGACTGACCCCAGAGGCACAAAGAGCCGCTACAACGTGCCCCGGAGCTGTTCCCCGGCCCTCCCTGCCCTTCCCCTGCCAGGAAAGCAGATGCTGGAGGAACCTTGTGTCCAGACAGGAGAGGGCTGGACCCCCCTGCGACCCAGCCCCTGCGCAGTCCCAGTCCCCAGAAGTTTCCAAACCCAAGGCAACCTGCAGGGCAATGCCAGGCACAGAACGACCGCCCCCTTTGTCCCCAGCCGACCCCATCCCCCCCAGAGGTGGCTGTCCCAGGAGCCTCCTGTCTCCCAGGGGAGGAAACACACGCCCCGTTGGATATAATGAAGCGACATCCTGGCCACAGGCAAAGAACAGGGCCTGACAGTTGCTCGGACCAACCCCAAGCAGGGGCACAAGATTTGCTCTATTTTCAAGGGAAATATTTTCCTCCCTGGGCTCAGAACGTGCCTGAGTCAGGCAGCGCCAGCGGGTGCCGGGGACGGTCCTGTTTGGCGGCGCAGGGTCTGCCCAGCACACCCGTCCCGGGGAGGGACCAGCTCCGGGCAGGCGGGCGCTCGAGCCCGCGGCTGCAGCCATCACCAGCCTGGCCGCCTGGCCGCCTTCTGCGCCGCTTAAGTCACCGTCTAGGGCTGGGTTTCCAGCCATCTGTCCCTCCGCGGCGGCTCGCACCTCCCGCCGCCGAACCCACAGCCTGGCTGCGGCCTGCCGGGCAGATGGACTGTTCCCGAAGACTGAGCGCGGGGCGCCGCGGCTGCCGGACCCCAGGAAGGGCCCGGGAAGTCCCCTCCTCACCGCCGCTGTCGCCCGCTGAACCCCCGGGCCCGGATGGTACCACAGGGACCAAAACAGGGGGAGGGGCTAAGGCTTGCCCCCTTCCCCCGGCCAGGCCACCCGCAGCGTCTCTACGGCCACCTTCTGATCCGCACTCCCCGCTCCCCGTCCCCGGCTGCGGAGCCTTTGTCAGGAAACCGGGCACCCCGGGGACCCGCAGGACACCCCACCACCCCCCGCACAGTTCCCACCTGAGTTTATCCACAGCCCGCGCGGGCCAGGCTCCCCGCTCCCCTGGGGGTGCGCTCAGCCTGCACGGGTGGCGCGGGGCGCGCTGGCTCCACCCTGCCCTGGCACCAACTTTGTAAAGTCCGGGAGGGGTGCGGGGGCGGGCGGCACTTACGGTCTGGTCAGGCGGGCGGTCGCAGCGGCTTCCGACGTCTCGCTCGCTCCGGACGCGGCGCCCCGCGCGGCAACTGGGGGCCGGGCTCAGGCGCGCAGCGGGGCCGGGGCGCGCGGGGCCATGCGGGGAACAAAGCGCGCACCCGCCCGGCGCTCCCGGCCTCCGCGGCCGCGCCTGTGGCTCCGCTGCCGAGCGCCCGCCCGAGTCTCGGGGGCCCCGCCCGCGCCCCGCCCGCTCCCGCCCCGCGCCACCTGCCGCCCGCCCCGCGCCAGGGCGCTCGGCTCCGCCCCGGGGCGCCGGCCGCGGGAGAGGGGCTCGGCCGGGTCGGGCGCGGGACGGGGGCACGGGGCTCGGCGCGGGGCACGGGACGAGGCCGCGGGAGACGGGGACGGGGGCGCGGGAGACGGGCTTCTCGGGGTGGGGGAGCCCTCGTCGCGCCCACTCGCCCAGCGCCCCGGGCGCGCACACCCACCTCCAGGGCCGGCGGCCGCGGGCCTCGCAGCCTGGGAGCCGCGGCGTCCGGCTCTGGCGCGGGAGGCGCGGGCCCCTCCTCCGGCCGCCGCACCCGCTCCCCCCTCCCGCCCCCCGCGCGGCGCCCGGACGGCCCGGGGCCGCCTCCGCGCTCGGCCGCCAGGGGGCGCGCGGCCCCCGCCGCGCTCGGCCTCCCGGGCGGTCCCCGCGCCCCGCCGGGCATTTGCATACGCTTTGCATTCATTTGCATACCATTCCCCGCGCGTCCCCTGCGAAACGCCCGGGCGCGGCCCCGCGACCCCACCAAGCACCTCGCCCCCCACGAAGGACTTGAGGGCATGTTTGGGGCATTCCTTCCGCCTGCTTGGCACGGTTCGGTACAATCCTACCCCGACCCCCCATCTCCTCCCTCCCACTCCGACCCCCCATCTCCCCCTCCCACCTGGACCCCCCGTATCCCCCCTCCCACCCGGACCCTCTATTTCCCAGCGAGGAGTCGGGGTCCTGGGCAACCGTCCTGGAAACAGCACTGCCCAACCTCAGAGCAGCAGGGCCTCGATTTGCATCACATTTGGCATAAATCTGCATGTGCAGGCCCAAGGTCCCTGATTCCCAAGTATAAAAATACAGCAATGTGCGGAAAAACGTCCCTTTCCCTCCGGCTTTGCGGCCCCGGTCTGTGTCGGCCCCACCAGCCCCTCTGGGGACTCAGCTCAGAGGAAGGGACAGAAATGCCACCCCCAGGGGCCCTGGGCATCTGGGTTCCCAGTTAACTGCGGCTGCTTGGGCTCCCGGGCTTCTGTCTGGCGGATGATTTCTAAAGCCCCGCAGACTCTGCGAAACCCTAAGGCAAATGTCTGGCACCTGCATATTCCTGGTCTTCGTATTGTGCATAAACACGTGCTTGCCCAGGCGGGCTCAGTCCAGTCCAGGCCGAGTGCAGGGCCCGGAGTCCCCTTGGCAGGAGGATGTGGATCTAAAAGTGCAGGGAAGCAGCTTAAGGCCACGATTCTACACAAAGTGCGTCCATGCTCCTCCCTGTGGGCCCGGCCCCATGGATTTTAAGATACATCATTGCTTTATGTGCCCCTAAGGAAGGACAACATTGTTAGTTACAACCCTAAAGTGCCTCCAGATTTCAGAGATGTTATAACAAATACAGGGAGGTGCTAGTGGAAGGCTTCAGCAGTGCAGAGACAGCCCTGAAGTCAGCCGCAGGAGCTCCCAGCCGGGCAGGGAGCTAAACGACGACGCCCCAGCACTGGATTGGGGACGCTGGATTCCCACAGAGCCCAAGGAGGGAAGCAGGGCTGCACCCCAGCCCTGGGAGCCCCCGCCTGGCCTCACGGCTTAGCCATCACCTCAGGTGTTTGGGCCTCAGGCGCCTCGTGTTGAACGACCAGTTTACGCAGGCTGCTCACAACCATTGGAGGAGTGACAGATCCCAAAACAAGAAGAATACGGCCACACATCCCAGGCACTGCAGCAAAGCTTCCCTCGGCCCCACCTGCGAGAACTGCGGCAGGTGGGGTAGGAAGGAACGGCAGGTGGAGCAGGGCTTCCATCTGTGCTGTGGGCGGCTCTGCCCAGCCTGACGCTCTGACGGTGGCCAGCACCCAGCCGGGGGGCACCATCTCTGCCTGTCCCACCTGCCCTGCAGGTGCTCTGGGACACCCATTTTACAGATGTCACGGCCGAGGCCTCACCCACCTGGACTCCCCATCGCCTCTCCACAAACTGGTTCCCACACTGGAAATGGCTGGGTCACAATTACTAGGCACCTCGAGGTGACATTTAAGGAGGCCAGATCGTGGGCTGAGGCTGGGTCAGTGCCGAGGCAGGGGACCCAGGAAGGTGCTGGAAGGAGGGCAGAGCAGTGGAGTTGGGGACCGTGGGCCCCGTGGAGCTCCCCCTGCGTTGGTTTCTGTAGAGGTAGGAGCCCAGTTCACCTGAAGAAGCTGCTGCCCCTCCTTATAGCATCTCGGCTTCCCTAAGCTAAGCCGGCTCCCCACTGGCACCCAGTGCCCCCCCCCCACATAGCCATGGAGGCCCCAAGAGGGCCTGAGCCCTGCCCAAGGCCCCCCGGGGCGAAGCTGGGCACACCCAGATCTCCTGACGGGCAGCTGGGTGCTCCCTCCTGCTGCTCCCGGGAAGCCAGCCCAGGCCTCCCGCCTCTGCACCGGCACTTCCGCTGGCCCTGGCCCCGCCCAGGGGCAGCCGCCATCCCCAAAACCCCTCTGTCGCCCACAGCCCCCAGCTCAGGATTTTTTTTTTTTAATTTCAGCATATTATGGGGGTACGAATATTACGGTTACGTATATTGCCCATGCCCCCCTCTCAGGGTTTTGATAAAGGTGCAATTTATAAGTATTTGCCCAGGCATCCCTGCACTGGGTTACCTCTGCGGCAGGGAAGGGCTCCTTCCTCGGACCCCGATGAGACCTGCCGTCGGTAGGCCCTGGTCGGGCAGTGGGCACGGAGCCCTCCCGAGGGGCCCTCCGTGACTCTGGAGGTGGGTCTTGTCACCAGCCCTGTTTGTCCGAAGAGGACACCGGGCCCGGGGAGCTTGGGTGCTCGCCTCTCACAGGTTGTTCTCAGTGGGGCTGGCATCTCACTGTCTACAAACTGGGAGGACACCAGGCAGTGCCCCACTGTGGACCTTCAAAAATAGTTCTGAGCAACTACGGATGCCTCAGACATTTACTGTCGTACCTAAACGTCTTCAACAGAAGTTTGTTTGTTTGTTTGTTTGTTTATTTATTTATTTATTTTGAGACAGAGTCTCACTCTGTTGCCCGGGCTAGAGTGCCGTGGCGTCAGCCTAGCTCACAGCAACCTCAGACTCCTGGGCTCAAGCGATCCTCCTGCCTCAGCCTCCCGAGTAGCTGGGACTACAGGCACGCGCCACCATGCCC
>CAUYPO010100299.1:0-33400 GCA_963574435.1 Cheirogaleus major | reverse complement strand
TCGAACCCACAACCTTGAGATTAAGAGTCTCATGCTCTACCGATGGAGCTAGCTGGGCACTTAAGAAAAACAAATAACAGAAGGAGTTTCCAGAGGGGAGGCGGGGCATGAGCAATATACGTAACCGTAATATTTGTACCCGCACAATATGCTGAAATAAAAAAAAGGAACTTGTTACATGCTAATATAGATAATATATTTTTGGGAAAAACTAAATGTGTTTTGAAAAATAAAAACAAGTGAGATCAGCAGCATTATTTTATATTTTTGCAGGTCTCTTCAAAGTCTAGCATAATAGAAGATAGCTAGATTCTCATTTATTTTTTCCCATTCAGTCTCTTGGAATATGTTATTTTGATTGAAGTATAAGAATAAAATCTGTCTTCACAGAGATGTGTATGTATACATACATATTTGGAAAAGGGAAGAGTATTTTAATAGCCTATTTATATAACTGTGGATTTTGTTTTTTTTTATTTTTTTGAAACTTCACCAAAACTCAGTAAGTGGTAGTTCCTTAAAGATTAATGGCAATATGGAAAACTTTTGGACTCTGTTGCATTAAAATCCGTTGGTCTATCTTGCACTTTGTATGGATCTTTTACCTATGCATAATTTTGTAACTCATACATTGGTTGTTTAGAAAACATTAGTTCACTGAGTTATGCAAATCTTCCAAAGGCCGATAAATTTTGTTACACAATATTGGAAAATAACATTAGTTGATGTCATCACCAATCTTACCACAAAAGTGTATAAGTATCGGGATGCAGTAACACTCACAATGGTGGATACAAATTTTCCAAAATTCTAATTTTTGCTTCAAAGTTTGAATTTTATCATTGGCAACAAATACTATCAGTTGTTTTCCCTGAAGTGACAGGCTCACTTTGTTCATTTTTGAGGAAATGTCTGCCAAAGTCCGAAGCTCAAATAACCATTCCTTATCTGTCATTTGTTCTTTTTAAAATAAAAAGAACGGTGAAAAATGCATCGCACTTTGGTATGCATGGAAAATATTAAAAACGCATGCACTTAAGGGTCAAAATTTAATAATAATGAATTTTACAGTTTCATCAAGGATATTCTTAAATAAAATTGGTATCTTATTTTTTTGCTATGAGTACATGAAGATAAATAAATATGCTGCCTGAATTCATGCTAAAGTGTTGCAGTTTTCACAGTGAAAAGAGCAAATAAAGAAGATAGTTTTGACTTTGCTGACCCCTTGTAAGGATCTTAGGACACCCAGGGGTCTGAAGACCAAATATTGTGCTGCCTTATACTGAAGAGCAATGATTGTTAATATAATTCTGGAACGGTGATGGAACCTTGAGTAGAAAAGAGTGGAAGAAAAAAATTTGGCTTCTTTCTGAACACTGGAGGACTCATGGAGATTGTCTCTAGTAGCAGTGTGTCTTCTAGAGACACCACGTGCAAGGGGAAACTTGAAATTTGCTGCATCTGCTCCCATTCTCTGCAGTTATCTTTCTTTTGTTAAGTTCTATTTCCTTAGCTAAATTAATCAAAAATGAATAGCAGGGGTGAGTGGACTCTTTGGCCCATCAAGAATCCAAACTGTAACACTGCACTCACATTATCTTATTTAATTTTCACAAGCAGTTACAAATATTTCGTCTCCTCTCATCTTTACTTGCTTTTTAACAGCAAGTCGAGACTTAAAGTAACAGAATAAGGGACACTGAGTGTTTCTTGTGTGGCTGTGCCCTAAGGGTTGCCACAGTAGGGAGGGTGTCTGTGCCAGCAAGACCTGCAACCACCTCACCCTTGGCCCACCAGTCCTCTTAATACCCTTTGTTTCCCTTTATGTCTTAACCTTGGATGTGCATTGGAATTACTTGGGAAGCTTTAAAAAATACTAATGCCTTGGTGTTACCCATCCTCAACCCCCAGAGATTATGATGTAATTGGTTCAGGTGCAAACAGGATTTGGGGGATTTTAAACACTTCAAGGGGATTCTCATGTGCAGCCAAGGGTGACATCAACTGTTACGGGCAAAGTGAGAAGAATGATGGGTATAACCAATGATAGGAACACTCTCTCTCCCTTTGGAGAAACACCAGTCATTGCTTCTCTGCCTTTGGCCAATGTTTAGTGTTTGTATCACAAGGTTACAATTATGCTCTACTCACTTAAAATTGGCACATGTTACTTCTTAGGAAAAAGGCACAGGAATGATGCAAAGTACCTAGCTTTGTTAATCAGAATCAATTTTACTGGTGAATGTGCAGTGTGCAGGTACATTTCCATTGCTATGATGTCATTTCTGAAGATGTTTAACAGTTTAAGGATCTGTTTTCCTGTTTGCTCTATGGCTGCATTGGAGCTTAAAGGAAATTTAATTTCTGTGCACAGCGTTAGAAATTTTGTGTTGTCTTTCTCTCTCTCTCTGTCTCCGTCTCTCTCTCTCTCTCTCTCTCTCTCTCTCTCTCTATATATATATATATATATATATATATATATATATATATATCAGAAATGACAAGTTTCCATGAAAAATGGTGTTGTGTTTAGGCAGCAGTGCTCTGAGACTAACAGATTGATTTCAAAAGGAACTGAAGTGCTATCATCTGTCTGGTCACAGATCAAATCTGAATCTCTCTCTCTCTCTCTCTCTCTTGAGTATCTTCTAATGTGTCTCTTTGTTTCATGAAATTCCATCTGACTCTTGGGTAGGCTGTTAAGTGGATTTCTGATGCCCTCTGAGACTAAACATGGAGAGAGGGATTCCCTTTCTCTTGGAAAACCAGAAAGGGAAGAAATGCTCCTATTTCTCAACAAGTGGCAGCAATTTAGAAGGTAAACTTGTGAAGAGATTGAGCTCCAAGACCCTCGCAGGGGTCCTCAAACTTTTTGAACAGGGGGCCAGTTCACTGTCCCTCAGACCGTTGCAGGGCCGGACTATAGTTTTAAAAAAAAAAACTATGAACAAATTCTTATGCACACTGCACATATCTTATTTTGAAGTAAAAACCAAAAGGGGCAAAAACACCCAGTGGGCCCGATAAATGTCCTTGGCGGGCCGCATGTGGCTCACGGGCAGTAGTTTGAGGACCCCTGCTAGAGCCATGCTCCTCAGAGTCTGGTCCTCTTACTGGTTGATAGTCCCTGGGCAATTTGTTACTGTTTCACAAAGAGATAAGGAGCTTACCCAAGAATGTAAATAAACAATGTCAATAAACGCATTTAGTTCAGCTGATGTTTTTGGATAGCAAAACTTTCTCAGTGAATGAAGCAGCACATTGATTTACATTCTGATGACAACTCTATCTTCTCATCGGTCAGCCCCCTGAGTAGCATTTTCCCTAGAGGAGTGCTAGAAGTGAGACACTTGTTTCTTTGTCTCTATGGGGACAATTAGGATATTAAGAATTAATAAAGAAATTGCAATAGACTTTTTAAAAGGCACAGTTGCTCTTGTTGTAGACTGAGAAGCCTCAGTCATTACAGTTTTTTTGATAATAAGACAACCCGTGCAGTTTTGATCGGTAGTTTTGCTAAAGGGTTGGTAAATTCTAGACAGGCAGCCTAGATTAAGTAATGTCTTAGAAATAAAAGCAGTAAGGAAGACTCATGTCTGTTAATATTCTGGCTTGGCCAGAATATCTGTCAGTTGTCTCACAGGGCAGTGAATATGAGTTAACTGCAATCCCTGAGGTTATCCGATGTGTTCCCAAACTAGTGGACCATTCTCTTCCTGCAGAAAGTTCTGAACTTAGTTCATGAAGAGTCAAAAACAATAATGAACTTGTACTGCTTCACAAAAGCAAAATTGTACCCGTGTTGGTAGCATTTGCTTTGGAATCATCTTATTTTATGAGAAATGGTATGACTAAACAACATTTTAATTCTTTAGGCCTGGTATAACAACTAGGAGTCCTGGGAAAGGCCATGACTTTCTCATTAGTCACCAGAATCAAGTCTGAGAAAGAGCATAGATGTAATTAGGAAGAAGCAGTATTGATTCGATTTTTGAAGTTCATTCTGAACAACACTTAATCCATCGCACCACTACACTGCGTTGGTCTTTGAGATGAGCTGCACTGTGAATGCTAGTCTCTCATTTATTCATTCATTCATTCATCAGGAATATATTGCCAACTAGCATGGTTCATTGATCCTAAGGGGCATTTTTTTCACATTTTAATATCTCAGAAGTGAGGAGTGTCTTACAATTAGTGACATCCTTCTCCGTCAAGGCCCTGATGAAAATCATGACAGAATTAAATGGAAATTGAGGAAGGCATAATGAAATGATTATTTATAATGGTGTGGGCATGGTAAAAATAACTCAATAAGTGGTGTTGAAACACTTCAAAGCTGGCAACATCACAGGATATTTTCCACCCTAGGCCTGAAGGGCAAGGGGAGGGAGTGATTACTAGAACCCAGAGAGAACCATAGGTATAGTTTTAGGAGAGACCACCTGAGAGGAGCTGTGGCAGGGGAACATAGTCTTTAACAACCTTCCACCCAGCAGGGAGGGAGCATGGGAAATAAATATCCTGACCTTTCTCTCCTGCTGTCCTCTGATCCCCTGCTATTACCTGAAATTGGTCAAACTCGACTGAAAACCAGAGGGCAAAGGAACAAAACACAGAGCAGCTTGGAAAACTGTAGAGAGTAGGTCTGGTTGGGCAAACAGGGAATATCCATCATGGTTTATCTGTTTTGCTCTTAGCATCTACTCTTTTCTTTTGTCTGAATAAAAATCTCATGACCCAAGTACAGGGAACACAGAATTTCCCCATCATCTGCTTCAGAAGTCAGCAAACTACAGCCTACAAGCTGGCCATCTGTTTTTTCAAGTAAAGTTTTCATTGGAACACAGCCATACACATTCTTTCACTCATTGTTTATGACTGCTTTTGTGCTACAACAGCAGAGATGAGTAGCTGTGACAAAGACCACATGGCCCATAAAGCCTGAACTATTTATTATCTAACCCTTGAAGAAAATTTTCTGAGCTGTGACTATTGTATCATTGCCAGGTAATATTAGTTCAGTTATACTCCCCCATGAAACCTAAAACTTTAGCTACCACCAGTTCTCTTCACATACAATAGCTGGGGAAGAAAGAGGTTGGAAGAATCAGTTAATCAACATAAAACAGAGATGTTTCAGTCCCACTTCTGTGGCTGGGATCCAAGCTGATAATCATTTCATATTCTTCTTTACTCCTTTAGTTGGATTTCTTTACTTGGGGGATTGACCCAAATCTTCATTCCTGTAGGACATGATTCCTTAATGGCCTTGTATTTTTTTATTTTTTACTTCCAGAGTCTTTTGTTGATCATCTATAGTTCAATATTAGATACATACAGCATTAGCAAAAAACAAAGATCTGTGCTTGGAGTTCAGTTTCTACCTAAAATAACCTGTTGTCTTTTTGCCTGTCTCTTCCCATAGCGATTCTCTCCCTACTCAATAGCTTCATAATCATAGGTGAGGACAGTTTTATTCTTAACCCAGATCTTAAAGCACAGCCCTACAAACATGCTGGTCTCTCCAGTATCAGATATTGCCAGGAAACTTGGGGATAATCCAGGTGTCCTCAGATTGTTCTGTTTCATCACTGTCATGACCCCTGGTGTCCTCCCTCCCCCCGAAAATCAACTTTAGTCATCTTGGAATCTTCATCTGGCACAGCTGAGAAATGGCAGGTGCAATGAAACTGTATTTTCCTGAAATGTTGCAGATCAGTTACAGCAAACAGAATGGCAACCCTCAAGGAAGACTGTCACTCTGGGCTCCTTTTTGACCATATCAGCTACGTGGAAGCAGCTGCGGCTTTGATAAGGGTAATGGCCCTGTTTTTAATGGTTGCTGCAGTTTCCCACTGGCCAGGATTATTGATCAAAGGAGTGGTAGAGATACCTCAGTAAATATCCTGACCTTTAGACATAGTTCTCTTTGTAACCATTGTGTATGAGCAACTAGATTTCCTCTTGATAATCACTCCAGCAAATACAGGTAACTATTTCTCTACCTGTAGGTTCAGTGGCCTGAAGAACCCAAAATGTTTAAGAGGCATTATCGGATTCTAATGAAATAGAGCCATGACTGTTTCCTATGTAAGCTTTCCTTCCTTGGGCATTGGAACACTTAGACATATTGAACCCAAGCTTATGGAGATATGTAGGACAAATTTCTTAAGTAGGCTATTAGGCTATTAGGTATAAGCGGGGTCATCTCCAGCTCTATATCTTGGTCCCTGAACCCGTGCTTTTTGGCAATGAGGGAGACAGCACTATATATTGGCTGCTGGTTTAAAGCAAATACTACATCACATAAGTTATTACCCCAGCCTCACTAAGTATTGTCTATCAGCTGATTCTGTAAGTGGGCTTTTAGCAAGCCATTCCATTTTTCCATCAAACTAGCTATTTTGGAGTCATGAGGTATGCCGTAAGACCAATGAATTCCATAGCATGAGCACACAGATGTGCTTTCTACACTGTAAAATGAGTTTCTTGGTCAGAGGCAGTATTGTGTAAGATATTCTTTGAGTCTAAGTATGCTGGTGAATTCACATGACAGGGAGAACAGTATACCTTCTTTCTTATCTAAAGACCTATCATCTTTCTTGCCCTTTGTTATAATGTACTCCAGAGGGAACTTGATTGTCTTTATATAGAGAATGGCATGCTGATCTGTCATGTTGACAACACTTTGAAGTTCTAGATGTAGTATCTTTACTAGAGCAAAGCCATAAAGTCCCTAGTACATGGTGTCCATCTACTGACTGGGAAAATGCTTTCTTTTTAATTCCCATCGGCAAAGATAATCAGAATCAGGATATCTGCATTAGAGAGCACAGAAATCTTTTTGAGGGAACATATATATTTAAATGATAATCTGCACATTCTAGGAAACCTACAAGGAACATCTCTCTTCATTTTTGGCTACCTGATAATTCTTCCAGTGAACAGAGGCACGAAGATTGGAGGGTTTTTGTTTGTTTTTCATTCAGACAAACTAACATTTACTAAGCACCTATTACCGTGCCAAGTGCTGAGAATGCTTCTCAAATATGTGAGCAATACAATCCTAAAATTATATTTTGAGAGCCTGCTTCCTAGGAATACTTCTGATACAAATTACGGTATCAATTAGGGTTCCAACAGGAAAAAAAATGGAACACTTACTGTGGCTGTGACATTGAGGAAAGATTAACAGAAGGACTATTTATAAATATGTGGTCAGAGTTAAGGGAGAGTAATAAGGGATGGTGAAGTTAGCAACATCTGGTAGTCTTTTACCACTAGCAGTCCTGAGGGGGTGAAGAGGAGTGATTACTGTAGCCCTAGCTATAGGAGAAGGCCACCTGTTAAGAATTATAGTCCTGGTAGAGGAATGTAGCCACTGTCACTGTGTGACCCAGCAGGAGCAAGCCAGGGGAATAACTATATCAATCTCACTTTGGTCCCACCATTCAATCTCCTGCTGATACCTTCCTTTGTCTAAACCCAACCAAAGCCCAGAGGGTAGGAGAGCCCCACTGAAAAGGCTCACCTCTTGAGGGATAGAACTATATGAAGAAGAGCAAAGAGAAAATACGCAGGGAAGTATGTAAACTATCCTGAACAACATGTTACAATTACAATTGGTAGCATTTGTTTCTTTCTTAGTGGTATGTAAAATAAGACTGCATCTTACAATCATCAATGATATTTAAGACTAAATTAATTCCAGCACATGCTAGAATGTTAGAGCTTATAGGGAACTTGGATATCATCCAGTTCAAGTTCCCCACTTTATAGATGAGAAAATTGAGGCTCAGAGAGAGGGAAATATCTTGCTCAAAATCCACAGCAACTAGCAGAGCTGGGAGAAGGAGCTAGGTCTCTTAAATATCAACTCAGTGTTTTGTTTTGTTTTGTTTTTTGTAATACATCACCTTCTTTCAAGGCTGGGTTAACAAAAATGTAGTCCTGAGTCAGGCCTCACATTTTGCACTGGCCTAAGCCAAATTGGTATCCAAATGCTTTGCTCTATGACTGGTCATCAGCAGCAATGCAAATACTGAATCTTAACTGAAAATAGAAGACACAAGCTAGGAGATGTTTTATTAGTATTATGGAATAAAGCCTTCATAATAAAGACTAGTATTATGGAATAAAGGCTCTATTTCCTCAGGTTTAGAGGAGATTGTATGCATATTCAGTTGGTCCTCATTGTATTAGGCAAGTTGGCATGATCATTTAGAATAAAAAATATCCAAGTCTTTCATTCCAAGAACTCTGAAACAAGGTCAGACTATATGCCTGGGGAATGTCTTCAGGATAGTCACAGGAGAACATACACACACACACACACACACACACACACACACACACAAAGGACATTAGTAATCAATCATGTGTATGTGGGGAGAAAGCAAAATTGAGCAATAAAAAACCTCAAAGACTAGCAAATGGGGTGTCTTGGGCCAATGTTCACATCGACTAAAACTAACAGGCAATACTCTTAAGGATCAAGATCAATTTTGCCATTTTCTCTACACCAATGCTTTGAAGACTTAATTTTTCCTGAGAATCAACTAAAGATCTTATCATAATGATGATTCATTTCAGTGGATATGGGCTGGGGCCCCACATTCTGCATTTCCCAGTATTTATTAGTTTCTAGGTGATGCCATTGCTGTTGGTTCGTGAATCACACTTTTAGAAGCAAGTCTCCAGATCATGACAGGCACAAAATATCTGTCTGGGTTGCAGTTTGGTGAAATGCAAAGAGAACAGACTTACGGTTCTAAACTAGGAAGCTCCACGTGGAGTGAGGCTCTATTAAATACTATCTTTGTAACTGTGGTGAGTAACAACCTCTCTGAGCCTCTCAGGTCTTTTTTAATCTTTTGTGTTTTAAAATACAGCTTTAAATTAGGTAACAATTTGTAAAGCACTTGACATATAGTAGGTGCTTAATAAATGTCACTTCTGATCCCTTCCCTTGTCACTACCTATGACTTATTGAAGGGAGGGCAAAGGGAGTGATAGTGTCAGAGTTCAGGCTTATGAGAAGATAAGTGAGCAGAAACCAAAATGAGGGACAGATTCCATAGCTGAGCACCAAGAAGAGTTGTTCAATATTATTCTAGCCTTAAAATCAGAAATCAGACAGTTATCCAATCTGTGTGTCAATTCAGCAAAGACAAATAAGTATAAAAGCAGGAGGAACAAGTGACATATAAGGACATAGAATCCATCTTTAACATGTTGACTGCCACACTAGAAAAAAAATTTTTCCCCCCTTGGGCCCACCATGCTTTATTACAAAAATAGAATAAGAACTTCAAAAACAAAATGGTCTTTTCTAATTTAATGAAAAATTTGTTATTTTTTAGTGTTTTCTGTGCATGAGTTATATGCAACTTGAAAAATATTTCATGTGGCTCCCAAGGTGAAGAGACATGTGAGTTACATATGCTTCATGAGGTCCCAGGCTCAAAACTAGCATGAGTTAAATACAACTTACATAGCAGTTAATGTGTTAAGAACTCAGGAATAATTCATATTAAAACATGTTAGAGATATTATGAAAGTGAATTTAATGCAAAAGACATTATAATTTGCAGCAAATACAGGGTGGCACAAAGCTTTGGTCAGGGATACATACTCTATACCGAAGCTTAGCAGTAGGCATGTTAAACATTTTAAGTATTCCTATTAATTTTGCACTAAACATGGTAAGACAAGCAAATAGGAACAGTTGTTTGTAGCCAGCAATAACAAAAAACCACTAGCAAAATGAATGCAGATCTTCTATCATCTCTTGTGATTAAAAAAAAATTGCTATTTTTTCCTCAGAGTTCTTCCATCCTTTCTTCTCTCTTCTTAAAAACAAACAAAAATACTATATTGTACACTTAAACATTTGTTAAGAAAGTAGATCTCATATGAAGTGTTCTTACCACAATAAAAGAACAAATGAGCTATTAAGCCACAAAAAGACATAGAGAAACCTTAAATACATATTGATAAGTGAAAACAGCAAGTCTGAAAAGCCTACATGTCATATAATTCTAACTATATAACTTTCTGGAAAAAGGCAAAACTAAGGGGAGAGTAAAAAGACCAGTGGTTGCCAGGGTTTAAAGCACAGGGGATTTTTAGGGTCATGAAACTATTCTGCATGATAATGTAATTGTGTATATATGATAGTATGAATTTGTCAAAACCTACAGAACTGTAAAACACAAAAAATGAACCCTAATGTAAGCTATGATCTTTAATTAATAATGTTTCAATATTGGATCATCAATTGTAACAAATGTACCAATGCAAGGTGTTAATAACAGGAGAAACTTGTGGGGGGGTGATATATGAGCACTATTTGCATTTTCTGTTCAATTTTTTTCTGTAAACCTAATACTGCTCTAAGAAATAAACCCTATTAACTAAAAACAAACAAATAAAAGCGAACAATTTCCTATAGGAGCAAGTAAGAACAAAGAGTTTAGGAGAGTAAATTAGCAGCTGAAGCAGGTGGCTATTGGGAGATAGCAGAAACGAACAAACATACTCATGTGTAGGTGACCCAGTCTATGCCAGAATTTGGAAAATTACCACTCTCATTGCTTCCAAAGGAGAGCCCCCATTCCAGTGTCCCAGTGAGCCTCTGATTCTGAGATGTTCTTAGTTATTGAAAGTGTGTCTTCCTTCTCCAGCCCACTAAAACCCTTGGACTCATCTTTAGGCCCCAGAGAAAACCCAGTGTGCTCATGACTACTCTGCTCAGTCCAGGAATGGAGACCTAGTAGATTCACAGAGCTGGGCCAATACTTGGGCTGATGATGTGGTGCACTTCTCAGATGCTCTTTAGGTATTTGCACAACATTTATTCTGAGGTGCACCTATCTGGTGGAAGGGATTCAAAGGAAGTCCCCAGTAAAGGCAAATGGCCCTTTTTCCTATGTCCTTAGCAATTCATGTCTGGCCCAAACTTGCATGCCTCATTGAGCAAAACAAAAGTACCACGTCCAACCAGACCTGTTCTTAGAAGGCAATTTAACAACCATCAATTGCTCTTCAGGTATGGGGTTCCCACCTCATTTATCTACTCAAACGCATATTATTTCTTCTGCTAATACCATATGCTCCTGAGAGTTCTCCACCTCATTACATTTCCAGAGATGTTTAGTCCCCTTATAATTTGGCAGTCTGGGAAGCTGCCAGGGCAGTCCACCCTTCAATCTGGCTCTGCACATTTAGATACTTTGCAAGCAAATGATTTTAACAGAGCTGGGTTCTGAGGTGACAGGTAGAAGGTGAAAATTAAGAATAACATTTCCATAAACCCATGTGGAAAAAGCATTACAGGTATCTCCTAAGTTTCTGGTGTGCACCCCATCAGCCAGAGGAACAATGTAAGAAGATATTTAGATATAGGGAGGACAAATTAATTGGGAGTGATGGGGAAGGCTAAAGGTAAAAATATTCAAGAAAAGTCCAGCTATCTCTTTCTTCACATCAACTGAAAGCCAATGATCTGTCTTCAAAAACATCCACTTAGGAATAATGAATACTGGGAAGGGATAGAAATGAAAATATATTCCCAATCCCCAGTCATTCCAACTATGGTTCAACCATAAATGATCGACATGACTGCTCTGTGATGGCTCCTTTCCTTCTTTCCAAATGAGAAAGGTTTTAAAATGAGTTTTATTGTTGGGACCCATCAATTCCTGTGGATTGACACAAACAAGGTTCGACTTTCTAAAGACAAAATGAATCATTGGCTAAGTAGAAAAAAAATGCTTAGAAAGAGCAATCAGATTCCTTCCCAAAAGTAAGTGTATCTAACAATAAAGAGGTAAAAATAAAATATACAGATTTAAACACATAGTTAGTTCTCTGCCCTCCTATAAGGAGACATCTTTTCCTCAGCAAATTCCAATGATTTAAACTTTTGCTTTAATTATTATAATAAAGTATTTAATTTCGGTGCTGTGCTAATTTTTGCCTCATTCAGAGAAAAAGGAAAGCAGAGACAAGTGTTGTGCTTAAATACTGGAGAGAAAAGTATGATCTTCTATCTTATATGAGTGTTTTGACATTTATAGGTGATACTAACTATATGTTCTGCTTTCCTTTTCCGAGTATGAAAGGACCCCTCTGCCAGAATAGTTTGATAAATTCTAGTGAGGTAAATGAGGTACAATTGATAATCTTTGAAATATTATGCATTACTCGTAGTGACAACAGGAATGTGTGTTTTTATCTAACTTGTTTTGACAGAATGGTAAATTTTCTTCTGTAGATAAAAAGCAGATTTCTGAACAACATTCCTGTAAGGAAGGCAGGTTTCATCTCCCTGACATAAGGGATAGGGAATGGGCCATAGAAAGAGATGGTTATTACACTAGAAGACAGTGTTGAGGAAAGATGGTTTGCTTGCAGATTCCACAACCGGTGGACAATAAGCTGCCCACAGCTTTTCTCTCCATTAAATTAAACATTTTCTATAATATTCCTTATCTAATCAGATGAAATATGAAATTCCAGCCAAAAAATAAATTACTATCATTCAGAATGAGTAATCCAGCACAAAATGTGTTTCTTTAAATTTTTACCCAGAAGTATCTATATTATCATTTTTTGTAATGTTTTCTATACTCTGGAGACCACTTTATTGTACCTAAAATGCTTAAGACCTAACCCAGCATCCGGGAAAAGAAGGTCATAAAAGAGATTATGAGCCACAGAGTACTATAACTAGCTCACTAATAATGATATTTTTTTTACAGTGGGTTAGAATTTACAAAGCATATTTACATATATTGCCTCATTTAAGATCTTCAATTACTCCCAGGTAACCCAATTATTCCTATTTCATAGGCAAATAGGCCAAAGCCTAGATTGGATAATTGACTGAGGTCACAGGTTTGGTAGGTAAAGACTTGATCTAATATCCTCTGAGTCAAAGGTTAGCCTCTTTCCACCTCACCATGGTTACCCTGTAATTAATAATCTCTGGGTTATCCAAAAGAGAGACTATTCCAAAGCCAAATCCAAGCAACTGTCATCACATAGAGTTGGTCTGAATAATACATTTGAGATAATTTTTCCTCTAATGCAGCGTTTCTCAAACTGTGATACACTTGTACTAGAATCACTCAGGAAGCTTGATAAAAATGATGGAGATTCCTGGAGATTTTGTTTAGTAGGCTTGGAACAATGCTCTGAAATCACTGTGTTAAATTTATATACCGGATGATTCAGATAATCCTTTGGAATCCTTGATGTAGTGCTACTTCCCTGGCTATTGTTTAAATCTTGTCAGATCCTATTTTTGTTATTCTTTTGTCTGTATAAACTTCCCCGTACTATTTCTTTCCTTTAATTTCAGAGATCATAAATGACAGGATTGTAGGAGGAAAACCCTTCTGCCAAATTCTAGAGGCAATGTTCTGTTTAATGTGAAATATTAATATCTACATGGAAGGAAAACAAATATTGATCACAGCCCCAAATGCTACAGGTTCTCCTTTTACGTGCTTCTGAGACTTGATACTTTGATCCACTTTGTTTCTAAAAGTGGGGTTTACCCTTATTTTTTCCATGACTTTCTCCTCTCCTAACAAATGAAAACCTTGAAGTATCAGGTGATGATAGGACTAATAGGACTGTGAATCAGGTGGGCATAATTCATTCATTAGTTACTTATGTACTTAATGATAATTAGTCATACATTTGTGTATGTTTCTTAAAGGAGAGAAGGCCAAGAATATGAAGTTTCATCAAAATAACTTTGTTTCTGGTGTTTTGTGACCTGGAAAATACAGATACTGATGAGTCCTGTGACAGTAACAACCTAAGTGAAATGAGAGCTGATTACCTGAATCTTCTGTGGCCTGCAATTTACATACTGCATGGATAAAGTCAGGCTTTTGAGCTTGCTCCTGTCTCTTTATAACAAATTTGATTCAACCAAGGGAAAAAATGAGAGTTTAGATCTCCAAACCAAAAGTACAATGTTACAGGCAAGGCCATGCTCACTTCGTCAGAGAAACTGACATGCTAGGCTGGAGAAAGCATACTTTGTGTTTTGATCTATGCTGAGGTAAGCTGAGGTAACTACAGTGTTTGTAGAAAGGATGCTTTTTAAAATTTTCATTTACTTTTTAATTGACAAATAATAATTGTATATAATATGGGGTACAATATGGTGTTTTGATACATGTGTACATTGTGGAATGATCAAATCAGGCTAATTAACATATCCATTGCCTCAAATATTTATCATTTCTTTGTGATGAAAACATTTAAAATCCTCTCTTTTAACTGTTTTGAAATATACATTATTATTAACTATAGTCACCATGCTGTGCAACATGGTGACTATAGTAAACTTACTTTTAAAAGACCAATCAGTAAACAAATTCAGAGATTTTTCTTGATCTTTGTGGGGCCCAGTTGCCTTATCTGTTCATTGAAAGTTAATCTGTTAATTGGGAAAATGACAATTTCTAAAGATGCCTTACTGATCTAACATTCTATGTTGTTACTTCTTTTTGTTTGCACTTATTTCACAAATATTTTTTGATTACATACTCTGAGCTCAGCTCTCAGGTTATAGCTGTGAAAAATTATAAATATTGTCTCTCTCCTGAATTTTACAATCTAGGGACATGACAGGGAGGGAACAGACATAAACATTAATGGATTCATTACATGAATAATTTATTATAAATATGATGTGTGCAGTGAAGGGGAAATAGAGGCAGGCTGCTATGACCTAGTTCAGCAGGGTGATCAGGGGAGGTTTCCCTGAAGAGGTAACATTTAAGACCTGGTTAGTTCATGGGAATCAGACTGATGAGGAGAAAGACCAAGAGGATTCCTGGCAAAGGCCCCAGGGTGGGATTAAGCCTGGCGCAATTGAGAAGCAGAAAAATGCCCTTTGTGTCTGAAGAGAAGGGAAGGGGATGCACGGCCTGGGACAAGCTAGAGAGGAGGCATTGGCCATCTTATGCAGGGCCAAGAGCAAGAATTTACATTTTATTCTCATGAGAATGGGAAGCCATGGAAGGTTTTAAAGGTCACGCTGGGGATGGACAGATAGATCGACAATGATAAGCAAGTATAGTCAAATGCCAATGGTAGAGCTGAATTTAAGTGGTGGGTATAAGGGTGTTCACTGGAAAATTCTTTCAATTTTTCTGTATGTTTGAACATTTTTTAATAACATGTTGGGACAAATCATTCTGGCTATAGTAAGGAGAATGGATTGAGGGAAGACCAATTTGGCTGCATAGACAGTAGCTGGGAAACTGTTGCAATAATCATGGGGAGGGGTGATTGGTGGCTTGGACTAGAGTGGTGCCATGGAGACAGAACTGGACAGGCCCTAGAGATATTTAGAAGAGAGAATCAATAGATCTCCTGATCAATTTTGCCTCAGGATAAGGGAGAGGCAGAAATCAAAGATCACTACCAAGTGTCCGGTTACTGTAACTAGGTGGATGATGGTACCAGGTATAGAGACAGGACACACTAGAGCAGGAAGACATGTGTGCAAGGGAGAAGGTAGAATAAACAGCTCATTTTTAAATATGTTCAAATTATAAACTATCCTGGCGGAGAAGTCATATGGACAGTTGGATCTGGTTTTGAGGCCTACAGGAAGGTCTGGGTTGGAGATGTGAGTTTGAAGTTCAAAGTGTAATAAAACCATGAGAGTATGGTTCATGATAATGCCTGAAAGGCTGTACAACATGAGGAGAAAAGAAAGGCTGGGTGCTGAAGAATCCAACTTTAACCAGTTGTGTAGAGAATGAGCAAAGACAGAGAAGGAGAAGGAGCATCTATAAAACAAATAAACAAAAAAAATCAGGAGCATTAGAGAAGGCATCTATTGGTGTGCTTTTGAGTTGTTTCTAATATCTTGAAATAAATGCCCTTGTATATACTAATTTCTCATATATACATTCTATCTCTGTAAGATAAATACCCAGAAGTGGAATGGCTGGGTAAAATGTATACTTAATTTTAAATTTCAAAGTGTTTAGTTTTGAAAGAAAAGATTGCTTAGAAAAGCCCCTGAATAAAGATAGTTTAGTTAATCATATTTAATGTGCAGTTGATAGGACTGAATAAATAAATTTGATATATACCTATAATGTAATACCCTGTAGGCATAAAAAAGAATGAGACTTTTAATATACTCTAATATGGAAGGGGAGAGAATATTTACTTTTCACAATTTTGAACTATTTGAATTCTGTGCTATTCAAATATATTATATATACTTAAAAATATTATTTGTAACTCTATACCATACTTTGTAAAAGTGACCTAAAGATCAATTTGCCTTTTATTTCCAAGAGCAACACCAACAGTTTTCTGATAGACTTTTGCATACTTGGGTTTTGTGTTATGTCAATACCTAGTTAGATGTAATGAAACCATGATACAGAGAATTGTTCTAAACCATGATACAAAGATCTGAACACAAAGTTCATGCTTTTCTTGATTTCAAGTTATACATTTTGAAATTTATTATTTTGCTACATTTATTATTAGTGAATAAATTCACTTTGTTGTATCTACTTCAGAGATGTCTCCAGACTTCACCATCATCACCCTCTCACCTCCCCTAAAAATGTCACTGAAGACAGAACAAATCACATCAAGTCTGAAGGCAATTTATTTTTTCTGTGTGGGAAGTAGTGATGATCTAATACTTTTTGTTTTCTGTTTTTAAGAAGGGCAGCATAGGGATATGAGTGTGAATTAAAAAGCAAAGTACCATACTTACTAAGCTACAGTAGACTAAAAGCTTTAATTTTCTAGAATTAGATGGCCTATTACTAAATAATATTGAAGATGGATTGTTTATTCCCTTACTAATAATAACACAAATATATTCTTAAACCAGTTTTCAAAATTTAAGATGTCTAGAAATATGGAACAATTAGCTAGAATAAGCCTGAAGTTCATTCTAGCTCTCCTAATACTAAAATTCAGTTTCTATACTTTTAAAGATTTTATATGAATTCAAGTGAAAAAAAATGAGCTGATGGGCTAGAATGTGACTCCAGAACATACCTGAGCCAGGTATGTTCATGCTCAAGTAATCAGACTCCATTCTACCTTTCTTGACATATGCCCTTCTATCTATCTTGATAAGCATAGGATCATGCCAAGGACTGCAGTGAAAAGAACACTGGCCTACGAGTCACACCCCGATTTAAGTGTAGATCCAATAACAGCCTCTACAGGACCTTGGGCAAGTTATCTCAGCTCTCTGGGGTTCAGGTTTAGAATCTGCAAAATGAGGAACCAGGTCTGAGGTCCCTTCTAGCTTTAACTATCTTTGCATCTAAGTTTGGTGGCTCAAACATCTGGAATTCCAGGTGACAGAAGGTATGATAGATTGAACTACTGGCCCCAATTCTGCACCCCTTCCTATGTGCTTACTCATTCATGGCTTCATTATGGGCAAAGCATATTTCCCTGCCTCTTGATTTTGAGTTTGGCCATCTGACTTCCTTTGACCAATGGGCATCAGTAGACATGACACAACCAGGGGCTCAAAATGTACTCAAGCAGTGGGGCTCATCTTACTGCACCTCTGCCATCATCATGCTCTGGCTATTCCTTTGGCCTAAGGAGGATGAGACGTGAGCAGCCAACCTAGACCTCCATGCCTGTAGCAGGAAGCAGAGATGCCCTAGCCAACCTCTGTACCCATGAGAAGAAAGGATTGTCATTTTAAGCCACTGATATTTGGGGTGGTTTGTCATTCAGCATTATTGTCAAAATATATAACCACTACAAAAAGAGATAACAAAAACATAGGAAAGGAGAAAATAAGGGAGAGAGAGCAAATAGAATCCATGACTCTTTACCTTAACAGGGCAGAGGAGAAACAGAAGTGAAACAGCAAGAGTATCTCTCTTTCATTAAACCAGTCTCATCAGTGAACAAAATGTGAAAAGTTGTATCAGTTGACCATTATTTCTTATTCCCTTTTGGTTAATGGCTTAGAACATTTTATAAAATAAATGTTTATGACAGAGCTCTCTAATAGCTAAGATCATCAGTAGGTGACCCTACATCCCAATTTTCCCAGGTCGATCCTAGTTTACATCTGTCATTCTGGTGTAATTATTTAGCTCTCTTCACTCTCAAAAGTAGGCTGATTTAGATGATAAATTCTACAGTCACCACAGAAAGCCCTGTCAGTCCATTCTGAGATATTACCTGGTTAATCTACAAGTTTGCTACAATAACACGACCACCCTCTCACCCCAGCCACCATCCTTATCATGCCTTTCTTGGATCACAGGCATTCCTAGGGAGAAAAGTGTGGCCAGTAGTATCCTTCTTCTTACTCTTCAAGTGATCTATCTTTTCAGTGGTCCCCTTTCTCCTCAAAGTGTTTGAGGAAATGTAAAGTAACTCATAATTAGAAAAAGGTTGGAGACTCAAAATATCAATTGTAGTTTCAAATAAGCTTGTGTCATTTCCTTTATGGTATAAACCCTATGAGCCATTGCAGAATTTGCTTTTTGATAGGACAGTGTAGTACACTTTCTGTCATCCATTCAAGAAGGCCCTCATGGACATATAGAGTACATGTATTTTTAGGCACTCAGCAAGACCCTAAATGTTCATACTGACAACTCTTCCCTCATGTCCCAATACCGTCAGGTGAGAAATGGTAGGGAAGCAGAGTCCTAGGTCCCAGCTTGCTACTGGTAGGAAATGGCAGCCAGATAGTCCCCAGAGGTCTCATTCTTGGAGAACTGGTCCCTTCAGAGCCTACGCTTCCCCATGCTGGAACGGAGCATGAGTACACCCTCAGCGGGAGTCCCAGGGTTGTTGGCCATCTTTTGCCAAAGGCGTTGCTCTTCCCCCTGGGAGTCCATCCAATCCACGTTCTTCCCATGGCTCACACCTGAAGAAGGGAAAGAGGAGCATCACACTTCACAGATGAAATGTTTTGATCTCCTAAAAGGCATCTATCAACCTCTGAGGGGGCCTTTCGACCAGAGAGCCTTACACTGGCTCGTTCTCACTTAGCATATCTAGTGAGTGGTGTTAGAATGGAATCAATCCTTTGCAGCCTGCACTACTCTCTTTTGTCTTGACGATGTGATACTAATAAGGATGGCCCTGGTGACTCATTTCCTCCCCACTTTGGTAGTTTAGCTGAGAGCTGGCTCATCTGGACTGAGTTAACATGACAGAAGAACAGGCTGAACTGGACTCTGAGGCTCTCTTTTTCTAACAAGGCCACTTTTCTGATCTGGGGGGTATTCTATTTTAGTGGCATAGATATCCCTGGCTCCCCTTAATCTATAAATAAGTAAAGCATCATAGGGGTGGAGTATTTCACAGCAGAAATGGTAACCAGGGGCCATGCAGACCATCTAGGTTTGGCCTAAGCCATGGGGTAATGAAAGTTTGGGGGACTGCACATGACCTACTACTGTAATCCCCCCTCCCAATTCACCCTCTTATAGCTATGTCTTGTGGCACCAGTGATGGGTTTCCTTGACCTGTTTTAACATTAGATGTTAGTTTTTTAAGGGAGAAAATGGATTTCATTTCAATTCAACCAGTGTGAATAATAGCTGCAAGTCTTGAACAGAAATGAGAAGATGATGACGTAAAGTTGGTTTTGTAAGTTCATCTCTCGCCTGTCAGAAGACTGTGCTGTCTTGGTGATCCTCTCCCAAGCAAAACCTAAAGCAAGGCCCAAGAAAGTACTTGAAATTCACTTAGCTTAAAGTATAAATGTTAGTCTATGAAAGGACTAAATATAAACATTATACCTCCCAAACTTCTAGACTAGGGATAAAAAGTCACAGTAGTAATGTTTGTATTTTAACAATGAACAGATCCTTAGCTAAAGAAACGGAGTGTCTGTGGTAGTTTTGAGATTCAGCTACAGCTGAAACTACATATACATCTTATGCACATCACACTTGCAGGAATCATGCCCCTATTCCATGCCCAGCCACAGACCATCACAGGGTCCCCAAATCCCTCACCGCTTCCAGAATTCAAACGAACTCCTCCCAGAAAGATGTTGCTGGAAAAGGCCTCTTTGTCCCAGATGGTAAGTTCTAGGCAAACATTCTTTAAGTCCTGGGGGTGCAGGCCACTGAACATGAAAGTATGATTCCACTGAGGGTTAACGCTCTTTTTTATTACCAGAGTTTTGTGCTTGGTGGCTTTGTTATCATCAGGGAGCAGGTAGCTGCAGGAGAAAACACAATCAAGCCACCAGTGAGATAGTAGGCAGGACATGTCATCCTTGAGTAGTCATTTGAATTTCCCATAATTCCTTGTGTGTGTGCACAAGTGTGATATGTGTATTTGATTTTCTCTCCTAGGTTCATATACACTCAAATCTGGATTTATTTAGAGGAATGGCTTATTATCTCTTTCAAGATGGGCAAAAGTAAAATACTCTCCTTTCTAATCCTATTTTGATCCTTCTTCCCGTCTTGAAAAGAAAATATTCTCCTGTGGTAGACACTATTGAATGCTCTGCTTCATTTCTTCTTGGCCCTCCTGTAAGTTTATTTGTAGCCAAGATGGGCAGTTCCTGCATGCTTTCAGCTGCCCACCTCAAGCACCTTTTTCTCTTGGCTTTTCCAATTAAGGATTTTCTCTGATGTTGCATGAGCTGGCTCAGCTTATGTGAGGGGAACTCAGAGATTTAATGCCACTAGCATCAATCCACAACCAATGAGTTTTGGAAATTGGTGGATGAATCCCCTAGCTTCCCCGACCTTCAAAGGGACAATCCTAAGGTATATTCCACAGAGTTCCTCATTGCTTCCCCAGTGGAATTAAGCCCCAGTTGCCCACAGTGGTAACTTGCCCATTAATATATCTTTTTATCAGCTTCCCTCCCTTCCTTGTCTCATTTTCTCCACTTTCTCACTGGTGTTTCCTGAAATTGTTTTTTCCCAAATAAAATACCTGTACCTCAGGCCTTCTCTATTGTAGTTGAAATACCGTACTCATCTCTAGGTTATGTGACGAATATAACCTTTTCCCTCCTTTAGGGAGCATATTTTAGGGAAGAAGCCAGATATATGTATGGAATAAGTACATGAAACAAAAATGAAAAATACCACAAGCAAATGATTTTACAATAAAGATACATTAGGTCACTTAAGATTTTATTTCGTGTAGCAAGCACAGACTGCTTACCTCCTAATATCCATTTTCCCCTTATTTTTCTCTAAAAAATATCCCTATGTTTTTATTTGGGCACAAGGTTGCCCAGAATAAAGACTATATCTTCCAGCCTCCTTTTCAGCTAGTATAGCCATGTGACTGAGTTCTGGCCAATGGGGTATAAGAAGTAGGTCTATATAAAACTTCTGGGAAGTATCCTGCCAGCCAGAATTTGGATGAGATAGTTGACACTTGAGCAGCTATCCTGGCCCATGAGGTGGATATGATAAGGAGACAGCAAAAAACTGGGTACCTGATAATCATGGTGTCATGATGCTTCCATACCTGCCCTGGATACTTACTTCCAGTCTTTGTCTACATGTATGAGAAAAAACTTTTGTCTTGTTTAAACCACTGTTATTTTGGCTCACAGACAGATGGAATGTTAACTGATACATTTTGTAATATTAAACTTTACAGAAGGGTCTATTCTTGCTCTCTTACTCTTTCTTCTTCTTTTTTAAAAATTCTCAGGTCCTTTTAAAATCGGTGAGCATTGTAGAAGGGAAGGCCATGCCTCTAATCCTCGCTTGAGTGAGGCAAAGACATAAAATGTAACCAAAATGTTTGTACCCTCATAATATCCTGAAATAAAAATAAAATAAAATAAAATCACCTTAGTGTTTAAGTATAACTAAAGAGAGAATGAGAAAGTTACTTCCTTTTTTTTTTCTTTCTAGAACAAAGATACTGTCCTTTATTTTTTTTCTACTTCATAGATTTCCAACATGATAAAGTAAAACTGTTTCATAAGATGTTAAGTACTTCTGCAAGGCCACAGTGAGGCCAAAGGCCAGGAGCCATCCCCTCATCCCACCAGACAGTGAGCATCAGAGGCCTGAACTGGATAGGGGGACTGCTGAGGCAAATTGCAACAGCAGGATCCAAACAGAGCATTTTTTTCTATGCTTGTGTCTACTGCAAGAAAGAATGAAGGCCAGATGGGCAGGGATGCAGGCACCAAACTCACCAGTGGGGAAGCCCCTCAGACATCTGCCTCTCCTCATTACTGGCTTTACCAAAGTTAGAACAGGTGAGGGTTAATGCTTGACTCATTTTCTTGTGGGGAAAATATACTTTTCTAAGATGGCTTTGAGGAGAGGAACAATATTATCTTTTGACTCAAAGAATGAACCTCATGGTCTGGCATCATGGAAATTTGTTTTACCTCATGTGCTTTATGGTGCTCCACGAGGGCAGGGATTATATTGTATTTATTTTTGAAATCACAGCACCTAGTGCTTGCTACATATGCATTTGTGTGCTTATTTGAATGAATGAAAAATATCATTCTAGTCCTAGTTCTTCTAATTCCAAGAGAAAAATCTCCAGTGGTCAGAGATCAAGAGGGATTTGGTGTTTGGGTTGCCTATAATTGGGCAAGAATATCCATTTAAAGGGCTGCATTCCCGCAGGAAACTGCCCTGTGCTCTTCAAAGTTGACACAAATGCTCAGCAGGCAGTCCCAGAGTCTCTGCAAAGCACTCCCCCATGCATAAGTCCAGCGAGAATGCTCTGACATCTCCATTTTTTACAATTTCTCCCAAGAGAGCAAAACATCAAGGATCTGATATTTTGGTTGTTGCATATTGCTGTAACAAATGATAACAACACACAACATGTAGAAAAATTACATGTAGAAAAGCATACTTCCCCCCCTCCACCCCGCTTTGAGCAATGAATCTCACAGGAAAATTGCCAGTCTTGAGGGTAAGAGTGATGGGAACTCCTGAAATATGTTGGAAACAGAGTGACAGAATAGGCAGTTCCCTCCACACTTGTATTGTTTTAGAGTAAAAGCCAGCATTTAAGGGTATTTCTCTCCCAATACATTTCCAGTAAGCAGAACATAGAAGACTCACAGCCATCATTGGCTTGTGGATCACAATCACAGATCTTTTTCTTTTTATCTCCCATTAAGTATCATCTGAAATGAGCTAAAAGAAAATTACCCCTTCACAAAGCTATCAGAAGTGCCTCCTGACTTCACTGCTGTCAAATTCTTTGCTTCTTTGATGAACACTTCTAGTACTCCTCCAGAGATTACAGGCAACTCCTTCTTCTTTCCCTTCTTAAAGGTCTTCTTTCCTGCATCAGCCACCAAAACAAAATGAGATAAAGATAAAGATGGAGAGATGAGAGAGAGAGAGAGAGAGAGAGAGAGAGAGAGAGAGAGAGAAATATCATGGTTTCCATTTCATAATTTACAAAAATCATCTCCAAAGATTCACTTCATTTGCTGACCAAATCAGGCCTTTACATTATTGTATATTTTGTATTCATTTAAATGTTTTTTTGCCCCATGGGATTCCTTCTGGATAGATCTTTCATTTGTGTTTGTTGAAAAAAAAAACTGAGCAAAAAAACATTTAAAAATTTAAACACTCCCCTGTAAGGCATATCTTTTCACAGGGTATAAAGGTACAGAATGCAAAGGACCCTAAGAGTTTTCAAGGGCACCATTCCTACTCTTAGTGAGAAATAGCTAAGATGAAAGCCACACACAAGTGGCAAGACTCCAAAAGAGAAAATTCCTTAACTCTCTTCTTTGATATTTTAGTCTGGTAAATTGTCAGTTTCAGTTAGGGCCAGCTCTAGAGGCTACATCCCAGGCACAATGACATTTTAGGGTGAGAGAAAACTCTTTCCCACCTCACATTTTTATTCTGATGAAATATGTTCTACATGAATAATATCAACCACCACCATGACCTCCACTTATATTTAGTACTATTTTAAGTACTTTACATGTATGAATCTATTTAATCCTCACAGAAGCCCTTTGAGGGCTTCCATTTATGTGACATTCTTGAAATGACAAAATTATAGAGATGGGGAACAGATTAGTAGTTGCTAGGAGTTAGGAACAGGAGGAATGGGAGGAAGGGAGGTTTGGTTATGAAAGATCAACCTGATGGGCACATGTGGAGTTGCTCTGTATCTTGACTGTGGTGATGGTTACACAAACTGAGGCCAGGAGATAGTAAGTTACTTGCACAGGGTCAAACTGAAGATGGTGACAATGAATGGGAGGACAGAGGAGGCTGCCTGTAGGAGCTGATGGAAAAGCAGGGCAAGAGGGAGTTATAAGTTTACTCCATCTGGATTTTTCCTTTGAATTCTATGTTCTAGGTCAGCTTCTTCCTCAAGCCTCCATGAATAGCTATGAATGTCATAAGTCCATACAGCAGCTTCCTATACCCTGCTCCCAGCAGACTGTTTACCTGCCCATGAGAAGATCCTATATCTCTGGGATTAACATGAAAAAAAATCTCACCACCAAGGCTGGTTTCTAAGAATGAACTTTGCCCTTTCCTTGAAATAATCTTGTACCCTTCCCTATACTTTTCAACTCTCCACAAAAGAGAGTGACTTCTAAACCTTTATGTTTCATTTGTATGATGTGAAAGTAACATAGTCCAAATAATACCTGATCCCCATTCCCATACTTCTAGAAACAGAAAGTCATTGATCAAAGTCATTGATTTTTACACTACCTTGAAGTTGTTCTAGTGGAAACATCAGGTTCTCCTCTGGGGGAATGTAACGTAAAACAACTGTCAGCTCTCCTTTGTATTGAAGGCCAATATCAGGAGCAAACTCCACCTGGCCAAGGGGAGAAAGTTGAAAATAAACCGTGAGAATGCTTGGCTTAGTATTTTGCAGCCCTCAAGTGAATGTACAATATTTACTTGATGGCTTAAATGTGACAATTCATCCCCATTTCAACTATGTTGGCTCTTACTAGTTTAAGAGATGCCTTAGATATGAGAAAAGAGAGACTGGAAAACTCTTTGAAAGCAGCTGCATATAACTTTTAACATTAATGTAAAAGGAATTTGAAAGAAGACGTATAACACAAATTTGGTCAGTCAATAGATATTGAGTGCCTGTCACTGAGATATACACATATAGTTAGGGACATGAGCAGGAATGAAGATGCCGCTGAAAGTATCTCCAGAAGTTACTTTTCCCTGTATGTCTTTGATGTCTCAGAGCTTTCCTAAATGACCAAGGTGGGATTTACGTTGGGCTGGCAACCATCAATTATTAAAAGCAATATTGGTAATTCACATCATGAAAATTCAATGTAGAGATAGTGGTTCACTCAAATATTGCTGGTGGAGATGTTAAATGGTACAGTCATTCTTGAAAACAGTTTGGCAGTTTCTTGTAAGACTAAACAGCCAACTATTATACAACTCAGAAATTGTACTCTTGGGCATTTGTTCCAGAGAAATGAAAAATTATGCCCATACAAAACTTGTACACTAATATTTGTGTCAGCTTTATTTGTAATAGTAAAAAACTAAAAACAACTAGATGTCCTTCAACAGGTGAATGGTTAAACAAACTGGTGCATCCATACCATGGAATGCTACCCCAGCAATAAAAAAGAAACAGAATATTGATACATGCAACAATGAATAAATGAATGAATCTCTAGAAAATTATGCCAGGTAAAGAAAAGCCAGTCTTAAAAGGATATATACTGTATGATTCCATTTATGTGACATTCTTGAAATGACAAAATTATAGAGATGGGGAACAGATTAGTAGTTGCTAGGAGTTAGGAACAGGAGGAATGGGAGGAAGGGAGGTTTGGTTATGAAAGATCAACCTGATGGGCACATGTGGAATTGCTCTGTATCTTGACTGTGGTGATGGTTACACAAACCCACCCAGGTGATAAAATTTCCTAGAACTAAATATACACATACAAATGAGTATAAGTAAAACTGGGAAATCTGAATAAAATTGGTGGATCATATCAATGTCAATATCTTGGCTGTGATATCATACTATAGCTTTGCAATATGTTACCATTGGGGAAAACTGGGTAATGGGTACATGGGATCTCTTTGTATTATTTCTTATAACTCTATGTGGATTTATAATAATCTCAAAATAAAAAGATCAAGTTAAAAAATTCAATGTCCACATACACCCAGAGCTTCTGTTATGTCGGTCTCCCACTTGACATTGAGTTAATTAAATGTTGAGTTTTCATAGATAGAGTAGGAAAGGTAGAGTATTTTCTCAAGCTCTTCCTTCAGGGATCTGACTTCTGAATCAAGGGCAGAGAACTGCTCTCCTCTAAGAGAGGGCAGACTGAAAGAGTTCAGAAACCCAGCCCACTCGTAGCAAAGTCAAAGGCTATTTGAAGTTCAGCAATCAATCAATTAATTAATTAGTAAGTGAGTAAGTAAAAAAGTAAATAAAATGAGACTATTGCAAAGAAAAGGAATCCTTGCCTGACATTCATTCCTTTTCATTCCTGTTGTTGGTGGTAAAATTTATTAGTAAGGGTGGGAAAAATACTTAAAATATTTTATTCAACCTTCTTACCAGGGCAAAAATGAGATTGGTGATATGGTGAAATACACTATCCATCTAGTATTTAATCTGATTATTTTAGATCAAGTTCCTTGTAAAGGACTTTTCTTTTTTTGTGACAATGTCAGTAAATTTTAGCTTATGTGAATGTCATTAATAGAAAATTATAATGAATATTATGGTATTATATATCGAAGATGGTTACTACTTTTTTGATACTATCATCAATGAGAGCTGTGTATTTGTCCCCTGTCTTTGGGTCTGAGTGGGCTCTACGATTGCTTTGACTAGGAGAATAGGGCAGAAATGACAATGTGCCACTTTGGGGGTCTAGGCCTTAAGATTGACAACTTCTATTTTCTTTCTTGGAATGGACATTCCTGATGTCCCTCTGAGAACCTATGCTGTGAGATTCAAGCCACAGAGAGAAGCCACAGGTATGTGCTCCGGTTGGCAGGTCTAGCTGAGTTGGCCAGCCAGCAGCCAACATCATGTATGAACCATGGGAGTGAGCCAACTTGAACAATCAGCCTAGTTGAGCCTTCAGATGATGTCACACTTGGTCTGGCTGCAACTGCACGAGAGACCTCAAGTGAGAACTACCTAAATGAGTCCAGTAAACCCACGGAATCATGAAAGACAATAATAAATTATTGTTTTAAGCCCCTAAGGTTTAGGGTACTTTGTTATACAACAATAGTTAGACAAAGCAGGCTCTATTTGCTTTTGAGTGAGATCTTTGGGTAGGATAATATGTTGGTAGGAAAAAGCGATATGTGTAGATGTCACATACTAATATATAGTATATTAGTAGGGACCATACATTTTGGGAATTTATTAACATTCCATTGGTTTTCAGCTTAAATTAAAATATATTGGTGACTTTGTATAAATATAGACTTCAAGTCCTATGAAAGTAGAACACAATAAAGATGAAGCCTTGTAGCATTATAATCACATAGAAAAGAAATTTAAATGGGGGAGTCATCTTGTAGCCTGCATATATCTAATGTTTTGGGGTATTTTGGGTACTTTTACAAAAAAATCCAAGGCAACACACTCTCCTGGTATACCACCTTTTCATTATACAATCAACTCCTGCTCAGAAAAAGGTAGTAGAATTCAATTCCACTTAATTTAACTCTACCAGCATATATGGAATGTTTACTTTTTTATGATGTACTTTGCTAAGTGCTGTGGGGACACGTAGACACAGACTCTGCTTTCAATGAGTTTTCAGTCTATCCAGGAGACATGTTTGCAGTAAAAGCTCTATTAATCCACCTTTATTTAATGGACTCATCAGATTAATTAATGCTCTCCATCCCCAATGAATAGTAAGATCCTCTCTACAAAGACCACGTGTGTCTGCTTCCATCAGTTGAATTGTATGTTCACCAAGAGTCAGCTGCATTAGTCCTCCAAGCTCTTTATGCCAGACATAACTGTGGTTATAATTATATAATTTAATATTACACAAATTGATGAGTGCAATGAGTGTAAAAAGACAGTTGTTATTATAAAAATTAAACTGAATACTTTAGAAGAATTAAAGATTTGAAAACAAAATTGCTATTGGATTATATGTGAGCTTGAAGCTGCAAAATATTAGAAAAAATCATGAATATTTAAAAATATTTTGCACTTTTTTGACAGAGTCTCTCTGTTGCCTGGGCTAGAGTACCATGGCATCAGCCTCACTTACAGCAACCTCAAACTCCTGGGCTGAAGTGATCCTCTTGCCTCAGCCTCCCAAGTAGCTGGGACTACAAGCACACACCACCACACCTGGCCAAATTTTTCTATTTTTAGTTGCTTGGCTAATGTTTTTTATATTTTTAGTAGAGGCAGGGTCTTGCTCAGGCTGGTCTTGAACTCCTGAGTTCAAGTGATCCTCCCACCTCGGCCTCTCAGAGTGCTAGGATTATAGGCATGAGCCACCACACCTGGCCCATTTGGTTTATTTTGAAAGTATTCTTATATTCTTGTTTCACTTTAGAAAATCTCAAAATAGGGACCATTTATGATGCATTAGGGCTAGAATTTATGCCAAGGATATATGGCAGAATTTTAATCATTGAACCAATATTCAAACAAAATTAATTGTATCTATATTAGAAGACTTACAAATGAATGTACGTTTATTTGTTTTAAGTTAAAATCTTTAAGGCATACATTGGGAAGTTATAGTAATTAAAACACCATGGGACTGGCATTAGAAAAGACACATAAACCAATGAAACAGAATAGAAAGCCCAGAAATAAAACCACACATATATGGCCAGTTTATTTTTAACAAAGGTGCCAATAACACACAATGGTGAAAGGACAGTCTCTTCAATAAATAGTGTTGGAAAGACTGTCTGTCTACAAGCAGAAGAATAAAATTGGACCTTTATCTCACACCATATATAAAAATCAACTCAAAATGGATTAAAGACTTAAATGTAAGCCATGAAACTGTAAAGCTAATAGAAGAAAACATAGGGGAAAAGCTCCATGACATTGGTCTGGGCAATGAATTTTTGGATATGATCCCCAGGTAACAAAAGCAGAAATAGACAAAAGGGATTGCATCAAACTAAAAAGCTTCTGCATAGCAAAAGGAACAATCAACAGAGTGAAGAGACAACCTATGGAATGGGAGAAAATATTTGCAAACATACATCAGATACAGGGTTAATATCCAAAATACATAAGGAACTCAAACAACTAAGTAGTGAGAAAATAGTCCAATTAAAAATGGGCAAAGGATCTGAACAGACAGTTCTCAAAAGAAGACATACAAATAGCTAACAGGTATATGAAAAAGTGCTCAACATCACTAATCATCAGGCTAATGCAAATTAAAACCACAATGAGATATCACGTCACACTTGCTAGAATGGCTATTAACAAAAAGACAAAAGACAAGTGTTGGAGAAAATGTAGGGGAAAGGGAACTCTTGTACAGTGTTGGTGAGAATGTAAATTAGTACAGCCACTATGGAAAACAGTATAGAGGTTCCTCAAAAAATCAAAAACAGAACTACCATAAATATGATCCAGCAATCCCACTACTGGGCATATATCCAAAGGAAATGAAATCAGTATCTTGAACAGATATCTACAGTCTCATGCTCATTGCAGCACTGTTCACAATAGCCAAGATATATAATCAACCTAAGTGTTCATCAATTTATGAATCAAGAAAATATGATATATACACACAATGAAATACTATTCAGCCATACAAAAGAAGGAAATACTGTCATTGTGAGTTATATACTGACAATACTGACAATGTGAGTTAACTTGGAGGACATTATGTTGACTGAAATAAACCAGGCACATAAAGACAAATACTGCATGATGTCACTTATATGTGGCATCTAAAAATATTGAACTGGTAGAAGTGGGGAGTAGAATGGTGGCTATCAGTGGCATGGGTGGAGTGGGGGTTGGGGAGATGTTGATCAAACTATACAAAATTTCACTTAGGAGGAATAAGTCTGAGACATCTATTATACAACATGGTGACTACAGTTAATATTAATAACAATGTATTCTTGAAAATTGCTGAGAGATTTTATGTGTCCTCACCACAAAAATAAATATTTGAAGTAATGCATGTTAGATTGATTTAGCTATTCTACAATGTATACATATTTCAAAATAATGTGTTTTATGTGAAAAACATGTATTAATACAATTTTTATGTGTCAATTCAAAATAATGGAAAACATTAAAAATAAAAAGAAATGCATTGGGTGAATGTGTTTGTATGTAGGTGATTTCTGTGACTTTCTCTCTTAACCGACTTACTATTGGTCATGATTGCTAGGAAAAGAGAGCTTCTACTATACAGAAAGTGCAATGTCACACAAATGGTGACAGTTGCCCCAACACAAGTACAAAGAAACTACTGTGGGAAGAGGAAGATTAAACCAAACTGATATAAGGAGGTGGCCCTTGTCTGGTCGCTAAAGGATGGGAGAGATGATGACAGATGAAGATGGGTTGGGAAGAAGGTTACTATGAGTTGAGAAGGCTGTAGGAGCAAAATATGGTGGGGACTGTGTTGAATGTGTTTATGGATTGGCAGAAAGTCAAATGTGATTAGAGAAGTGTGTGTAGGGAGGCAGTAGCAAGGAGGATAGAAATAAGGTGTCTACTCTGGGTTCCCTAGAAGACCCTAAGGCATGAATTTAATTTATAGCATTTTATTAGGAAGGATAGTGGGGAAGTGGGACTGACAGTGAAGGAGGCTTAAGGGCATGATATCAGGCGAAGCTCTATGGAGTGTAACTTTTGTTCAGTCTCATAGGGGAACTCTGGAGATATGACAGATAGCACCTCAGAGCTGTTCCAATCAGAGGCGAGGGAGTGGGGGTGTTCATACTCCTTCACATAGGCAGTCATTAATCAAGGGCTCTGCTCACCTCCAGGAGACTTAAATACCCAGAACACTCTGGCTTTTCACTCCCACAGACCAAGCCCACTCCAGCACCCTGAGGGCTCCCCTCCTACAATGATTGGCAGGGGTTGATTGGTGAGAGTGAAAGCCATGGGGAGCCACGTTTGCATGGATAGAATACTGACATCCTCAGCTGCTGCAGAGGGCTGGGCCATATCAAGGGAGAACTGAGTGCCAGGTGAGGGTTAGCATTTATTCAAACCATATCCAAAAAGCAGTAGGGAACCACTAAGACTACCGGAGCAAGAGTGTGAAATAAGCAGATGACTCCCACTATCTTCTGCTTTCTGAAAAAAGAAAGCCACTTTCCATTAGAGTAAGAAAAAGACCTCTAGTGCATTTATAGGTGTAAGGTGGAGTAAGAAATTATAGACAACAGTCTACCAAAATTGTTAAATAAAGACACAGTCTTTAATCTAGGTAATAATTCCACAGGAACTTATATTTTCTCTGTACCTGAAGGCACAATAAAAGAATGTTTCCTTAAAAAACCACTTAAGCTTGCTGTTGATTTTCAGAAGTCCTCGTTTTTATAATAGCACATTCTGGGAAAGCATGAAAAGCAATTCATACTGACAAACACTTCTTTTCTAACTACCTAACATGTCTTTCAGAAGAATAATGAGTTATAGCAAGTAAATAATCCTGTGTCATGCAGTAAAATGGAAGTTATACTGTGAAAGTACTTTATGGTATGTTTGGCATCTTGAGTTCTTTCTCTGTCTGTACCAGCCTTCTCACTTGTTTAGTGCTGTAATATCTAACCCATACAAAGGTAGGTATTAAGAGACTTTCACTAACACAGAGTCAATAAGCAATAAGGCATTATGTCTTTCCAGCACTCCTACTGCAAAGCTATGTCAGTATTTCTGAATGCTTACGGACTATTAATTCTGATCTCCTATTACTAGGGAAATGGGTGCCTGTAGCTCACACTTCATCTCCTCAGCTGAATAATCTACAAGAAACGTCAAATCTCAGGGCTGCATGTACTACATCTGCAGCTGATGGAGTGCCTATTGCATTGAAACAACTAAGACAAGAGACTGAGAATGAATTGACACTTCACATAGCTGGCTAATAATGAACCACACAGAGCCCAGCTCAGGCTGAGGATGAGCCACAAATGAAGCATGAGGCAGCATAGAGAGCATGCCTTTGCACCAGACCTTCCCATTTTTGGAAGACATATTTATTACCTAAGCAAGTCTGAAGCTTCTGCCTTTCCTCCATGTGTCAGAGGAAGGTTAGCAGAGGAAGATGGTGTGAATTAGAGACTCTAACTTCCATTGGGTTTCCCAGAAGCAGACTCTAAGGTGAGGATTCTTATGCAAATGATTTGGAAAGCAGGCCGGGGATGCTGCAATTTTGGGCAAAGTTCTATCAATTCAGCCTGATCTTGCAGGGCTGCTCTGGAGTATAACTAGCACCTCCGAGTTTTTCCCAGTCTCACTAAGGGAAGTGGGCCTTCATACTCCCCCCGCCTGTCAGTTATTGATGAAGGGTTACCTTGTGATAGAGTGTACAAAAACTCCCAGGACTTCTGGCTCTCTGCTCACGTGAACAAAAAGCTACAGTAACCTGAAGGCAGGCTTCTAAAAAGCGTCTAAGGTGAAGGCTGTTGTTGGAAAATCTAACAGACGTGGTTAGGAGTCCGAGGGGATCTGGCAGAGGACTGATGGTGTTCCACAGACAGTGAACACAATCAGAACTTTTCTACCTTCAATAAGCTCAGAGAGACTCAGAGCTGCTCCCCTCTCATGGTAGAAAGTGAACTACACAATGGTAATGTGGAGATAATTACTGTGGAAAATTGTTAGTCCCTAAGCACAAAGGATGCCTGGGAGAGGTCTGGGAGGGCCTAGATATTGTTCCAGCAAAGTCTTTCAACCATTTGCAGGAAGCTGACTGGAAGGGTGCTGTTTTTCCTTCCAAACTGGTTTCCAAAGAGCCTCTATGTGCTTTTTTTTTTTTTGCTATTGTGAAGTATATCTTTTAATTGGATTGAAGGAAATTTATCAGTTTATCCAGAATATAGATATTTCATGTTTCTTAAGTTTAATTCTGGTGTTTTTTTTTATGTGTGTCACTTTATTTTATTTTATTTTTTTTTATTTCAGCATATTATGGGGGTACAAATATTACGGTTATGTATATTGCCCATGCCCGCCTCCCCTGTCGAGGCAGAGCCTCAAGCATGACCATCCCCCAAATGTTGCATATCTCACTCATTATGTTTGTATATACCCATCCCCTTCTCCCCCCTCCCACCTGCCTAACACCCGACAAATGTTATTCCTATATGTCCACTTAGGTGTTGATCCATTAATACCAATTTGCTGGTGAGTACATGTGGTGCTTGTTTTTCCATTCTTGAGA